>JARQOC010000003.1:672666171-672753576 GCA_033576535.1 Allobates femoralis
TGAGATGTTGGGTGTGGGTGGCATGGACAGCGTGAGCAGAGAGTTCCAGGCTTCAGTTTCAGGTGGCATTGGGTCCTGTGTCAGCGGTATCACTGGCAGTATGTATAAGAGCCAATACTGTCAGCGAGGCACCATATTTGCACACCCATCACTGGGTGTGCAGATATGGCGCCTCCGACACATGGTAGAAGGAATTTCTGATGGGGAAGAGGATGACAGACAGGATAAGATTTATATGGTATATAGATAAATTATGGTAATTCTAATTGACCTAAAATGGGAAAAGTTTATTCTGATTTCATGCCAGATAGTGAGAAAAACTATAATATATTGTCTTTTGATATAGGTATGTAAAGTTCTGGCTTCATCATTACACACACGCAATATATAAAATATATATATATATATATATATATATATATACTGTCTTTCCCCGAAATAAGACTTCCCCGATAATAAGACGCATGGGGGGGGGCCGATTTGTCTAATATAAACCCCCCCGAATATAAGTCCGGTACCTTTGTTATGAGGATTTTCAAATATGGTGCCGTTGCCATCTGTCCCGCTGTCCCCGCTGTCCCCGCGTCCTCCGTTTCTGTGGTGCCCTCCTCTGCCCTCATGTGCCCCAGTGCCACCGCTGGTGGTCCCGAGCGCATGGGGTTAACTGTGTGGCCCCCCCCCCAGCCGGATGTCACTGCAGCCCGGCCAGAGTCTGATTGCCCAGGGCACGAGCTGTGATTGGCCAGGCGGCTCCCAGCATCATCGGCGCTGATTGGCTCAGCAGCTCGAGTGCTGATTGGCCCAGCGGCTCCGGAAGCAGCAGAGGACACCAAAAGGCCAAAATACCATACAGCTACCGTAAAAAGTAAAGAAAATAAAGTGTTATGGCTATGGGACTTGCTGTGGGATATACTGTATGGGACTGACTGTTCCCCTATGGGACTTGCTGTGGGATATTGTATGGGGCTGACTATCCCACAGCAAGTCCCATAGGGGAACAGTCAGCCCCATACAGTATATCCCCAGCAAGTCCCATAGGGTAACAGTCAGCCCCATACAGTATATCCCACAGCAAGTCCCATAGGGTAACAGTCAGCCCCATACATTATCCCACAGCAAGTCCCTTAGGGTAACAATGTATGGGGCTGACTGTTACCCTATGGGACTTGCTGTGGGATATACTGTATGGGGCTGACTGTTCCCCTATGGGGCTTGCTGTGGGATAATGTATGGGGCTGACTATCCCACAGCAAGTCCCATAGAGGAACAGTCAGCCCCATACAGTATATCCCACAGCAAGTCCCATAGGGTAACAGTCAGCCCCATACAGTATATCCCACAGCAAGTCCCATAGGGTAACAGTCAGCCCCATACATTATCCCACAGCAAGTCCCATAGGGTAATAATGTATGGGGCTGACTGTTACCCTATGGGACTTGCTGTGGGATATACTGTATGGGGCTGACTGTTCCCCTATGGACTTGCTGTGGGATAATGTATGGGGATGACTATCCCACAGCAAGCCCCCTAGGGTAACAATCAGCCCCATACAGTACCGTATATCCCACAGCAAGTCCCCATAGAGTAACAGTCAAGCCCCATAACATTATCCCACCGCAAGTCCCATAGGGTAACAATGTATGGGCATGACTGTTACCCTATGGGACTTGATGTGGGATACTGTATGGGGCTGTTACCGTACCCTATGGGACTTGCTGTGGGATACTGTATGGGGCTGTTACCGTACCCTATGGGACTTGCTGTGGGATACTGTTTGGGGCTGTTACCGTACCCTATGGGACTTGCTGTGGGATACTGTATGGGGCTGTTACCCTATGGGACTTGCTGTGGGATACTGTATGGGGCTGTTACGTACCCTATGGGACTTGCTGTGGGATACTGTATGGGGCTGTTTCCGTACCCTATGGGACTTGCTGTGGGATACTGTATGGAGCTGTTACCCTATGGGACTTGCTGTGGGATACTGTATGGGGCTGTTACTGTACCCTATGGGACTTGCTGTGGGATACTGTATGGGGCTGTTTCCGTACCCTATGGAACTTGCTGTGGGATACTGTATGGAGCTGTTACCCTATGGGACTTGCTGTGGGATACTGTATGGGGCTGTTACCCTATGGGACTTGCTGTGGGTACAGTACGGTACTGTGGTGGGAGGCTGCAGTCCTGTTGTCTGCTTTCCTGTTGAATGGTCTTACGTAAAGTACCGTACTGTATGGTAAACAGATACGAAACCATAAACAATGCTGACACGGTTATTTTTACCCCTACCGTAGACATGAGCACTTCCGGTACCGGTAAAAGAAAGAGCTACTCCGTCGAGTACAAAAAAGCAATTGTCGAAGAATCGTGGGGCAAAAATATGGTGGAAATGTTGAGTGAACGATTGGTCCGCAGATGGCGAGCACAATACGGTAACCTCAGTCAATCAAGTGGAGAGCGGAAATGCTAAAAAGCGCAAGGTTGGATCTGGTCGGCAACCAATGTATTCTGAGCTGGAAGGCCTGGTCTCTGAGTGGGTTGCAGACAGAAGAGCAAAGACATTGGTGGTGATCAGGGCTCAAATTCAGGAATATGACCTTGCAGTGGCACCACAGTTTGACATTTCCCCTGAAGAATTCAAGGCATCACAACACTGGGTGGATAACTTCCTTGAACGAAATTACCTGTCTTTGAGAAGATTCACAACACTCTTTAGGCTGGAAGATGCTGAAATTGTGAAACGTGCATTGGCATTCAAGACCTTTGTTGATGACGCAGACTTCTCCAAATATAATCTTTCCAACATGATTGCCATGGATGAAACTGCAGTGTTCATGGGCCAAGCAGCTCAAACAACCATTGAACAATGAGGTGCCTCCTCAGTGTACGTTCCTCCACCGCTTATGAGAGTGCACGTGTCACCTGTATTTTGGCGATTCGTCTGGATGGCACTAAAGTCCCACCTTTACTCATTGCAAAGGGCAAGAAAGACAAGATTGAGCGTGTTTCTGGCATTTATGTGCTGGAAACTGAAAAAGCCTGGGCCACACAAGCAGTTATAAGGAAGTGGCTTGATTTAATGCTGCCGCTTGTTATGCGAGGGACCCAAAGAGGAATGCTGATCTGGGATGCAGCCAGCACACACCGTGCCAAAGACATGAAGAACTTCCTTCATGAGCGAAGAATTGACCAAATAATGATTCCTGCAGGAATGACGGCTTATCTCCAGTCTCTGGATATCGCCATTAACAATCCCTTCAAGGACAATCTGCGTGCGGAAATCAATGATTACATTGAGAATAGAATGGCAACGTGGCAACTTTGTGAAGCCTAAACTGCCAGAGATTGTGAATTGGGTAAAGAATTCATGGGGAAGATCACTAACACCTGAGTTGCAAATGCACTAAGAGCTGGCTACCTTGACAAGACCTGCTCATTTTAGGACAGTGCCGTTGCAACACATGAGAGATATGGGCCAATGATTCAGAAGGAAATGAAGTCCCAAGCAATTCCACAGGAACCTCAGAGTTTGGATGTTTATGATGATGTTCCAGAAGATGATGACATGGTTGTCATGGAATAAATCTTGTTTTGTGTTACAGTATAACATATTGACATTGTTCGTTGTTTTGCATGTTATACATGGAAATACCGTAATGATACGGTAGTAACAAGATATTCTTGATACATTTGTTTGATTATACTGTTTTGTGGTGACTACCATACTGTTCAGCATGTTAATAAATGTAAATTTTTTGGTTAAAAAAAAAATTGTCATTTTTTTGGGGCTAATATAAGACCTCCCCCGAAAATAAGACAGGGTGGGACTTTTGGAGGTAAAATTAATATAAGACACGGTCTTATATTCTGGGAAACACGGTATATATAAATCTATACATGTACATGTTGCTGTCAATATCTGTACTAAACTAGCTGTGACTTTTTGATGTCAACATGCTAATAATGCAGGAGTTCTGCAGGAACATTTGGGTTGATTGTGTTGCAGTAAAATTGCAATATTACTGAATGTGTTCTTAAATTTTATGTTTGAGGAAACAGGTCAAGCATAATTTGTGACAAATATACAAAAAAAATGAATGTATGAATTCTTGAGATTGTTACACATTCTATTCATCTATAAGAAAATAATAGGACTGTATAATAGTCATAATAATATATTGATTTTATTAGACTTGTACAGTAAGGGACAAGATCTTGTTCTGGAGCTCTAGTCTTGCACAGTGAAAAAAATCTCTAAAAACTTGATATTATTAACATTAAAAAAATGTCTTCAATTACATTTTTATGACAGTAAATTGTTTTCTTGAGCACTTGATACAGGCAATGTTCAGTTCAATCTTCTTCAAGCAATGTTTAGACAAGAAGAGTGCAAACACTTTTTCTAAAACTTCGCAGTGATTTTGCCAAGAGCACTTGAAAAATCAGGTCTGAGAGATTGAAAATACTTACAAACAATTCAGAAAATGTACTTGTACATCAAAAGATAAAACACTGCATCTTGAAAAATCCCTTTAAAAAACATAACTTTTAATAATATTTATCTAAAAGCAACCCCAGCCAAAGTTAGTGAAGTATGTGCTAATAAATCAATAGATAAATGGACAAATCAATTACCCTCACACAGTCAAACCAGCAACCTACTAATCAAATATATAGTATATATTACTTCTCTTACTAGGGAGATATCAAAATAATCTTTAGGTAAACAGACTTTCCGTTGTATGGATTTATAATTAGAATAACCCTAGTTCACCCTACTGGGGAGCTGTATCCCACCTTACCATGGAGGTTGGCACCCTAACATTCGATATGGCACCCGCACTCATCAAAGGCTGTCCATGTAAATCTCCCTGCACTTTACAGTTTTTATCAATGATTACACATATAGGTAAGAAGTGTTATATGAGTTGCTAAACATACTTAGCTGTAGAAAAATGCTGTATCCAGCCCTATTAGGCTATTGGACCCTGGCCCTGCAATCAGGGGGTCATTATCCCAACATGTTTCCCCCTCTATGAAATATAGGTGTTCTTAATGTGTATCACACACAATCACCCACTCATCATGCCAGCCCTTGGAAAATGGCGGTGTTTATAAAATCCTGCCGTCAGGTATTTAAATCATGTGACCGGATGTGTGTGTAAGATACACATCCATCTTGCACATCACTGGAGCTCATGCTGTGTTCCAATTCACAGCAATATAACATCCAGTTTTCTCTGGACTGCGTTCCATTCCATGGTGGCGGTATTATCAATTAAGTTTTGCCCTATGTCAGTGGAATGCAAATGTACTCCGCTAGCATTCTCAGTTGAGTCCTAATAATTACAAGCATTGCCGTTTCTAAATGACTTTCTGATATGTTATTTATTAACAGCCATAGGTATAATGTAAATGTATTCATAAGGTTTTGTTAGTTTCTTAATATATCACTCAAGAGAAAGATTAGTATAATACACTGTTTATCTTATTTCTTACAAATATTAGATCTGACTAAATACAGATCTACTCTGAAGTGTTTGGGGTGATAGACATGCTGGATATAGATACATTTTAAAGCATATTCATAACAGTAACATTAAAAATCTAGATATAATCAATGTATGCATACCTATGATATGGTGATATATTTTAAGCAAAGTTATCACATATCTCATACACTTATCCAAGTGTGCCATTGATAATGAACTATAGCGAGAAAAAAACATAATATTTGACACTAAACAGTTGGAAAAAAATTGTTGAATATACAGTATATATATATATTGTGGTGATGTGGCCCCTGGCCGGGTGCATCACACGGGTTATCAATGCAGGTCTCTGTTCACATGGGCAGGTTTTCCTGATTGTGTGTGCTGTGTGAAACCTGTCCGGTGTACAGGGGGTTAACAGCTGAAGGGTTTCATGCGCTGAGTGAACAGATGAGTGTGAGTGCTGAAGATCTGCGACATTCATGAGCCTAATGAGTGGCTGAACCTGTGGGGATGAGTGCTTTGCTGGGCTAAACTGAATGGTGCACAGGGGGTTAATCACATCTCAGGTCTGTGTGTGAGTGAGATGTGCTGATTGACTCACTGGGTTGCAGCTGTGTGAGAGGCAGCCTGGATAAGAACCTGCCAGGTGTCTGAGTGAGGGAGGACGATGGGAATCAGAAGTCCAGACCACTGCCATGTGAGGAGTGCTGGAAGTGATCTGTTCCCGGTGGGGAAGTGATGGGAGCCTGCCAGCTCCATGCCGGTGGCACAAAGATGCATGCATGCCAGCAAGTGTCCAGAACGAGGACGGCTCAAGGGCCAGGCGGTCATATGTGTGATGAGGACCGAGGATGGCTCAAGGGCCAGGCGTCAGATGTGCGGTGTGAGAGACCGAGTATGGCTCAAGAGCCAGGCTGTCACAGCCGACTTTGGGACTGACTGAGTGAGTCATGATATGGTCCCGTTGATCCAGATGTAGTGTCCTAGATCCCGGTGGATCCATGGAGGTCTTGTGTGTACTTGGTGACAGGGTTCCTGTTACTATGTGATGGCTTATGTAAAAATGCCATGTGTGATGGATGTGATGGCTTATGTAAAAATGCCATGAATGCTGTGTCATGCGTGAGTCATAATGGTTCATGAAAAAGTGCCATGTGTGATGACTCGTGTGCAATAGGATGGGGAATGATCCCTGTCAGGGTGATAGACGGTGATAGCCGTCTTTAGAACCAGACTGAGGTCTGCAAGGGTCGGTGGGTGACGCCTTGAAGTTCTGAGGAAAACGTATGTGAATGTCCTGTAATGTAATGTCATATGGGAATGTCATATAATGCAATGTAAGGATATGCATATTATATGTGAAGATGGAAATACAGTGTTATGGTTTATGTGTTGAAAGCGGTTTATGACAGAAATTAATAAATCCGCTGGTTATGTTACGTTGAAATGTAGTCGCTGCTGTCATTTTCCCCGTGCCAAGCGGGTTCCCCTGGGGCGCTACCTCACAATATATATATATATATATATATATATATATATATATAGATATGTTATATAGTTTAAAAACAATTGACAATGTGGTTAACTGTAATGAGCATAATTGACATCAGTGTTCCTCAACTTCAGTCCTCAAGTACAAGTGCATGTTTTCAGGAATTGCTTAATATTACACAAGTAACAATTTAATGACCAGCACAGGTTATTATTCCAACCCTTGTGGAATACTAAAGAAATCCTGACAACATGCACTTTTGGTGGGCCTTCAGGACTTGAGTTGGGGAACACTGGTTAAGATCTCTATCCTGAATGTCTATTTATTACATTTTAGACTAGGTTTGTATTTAGTCAGATCTTTTAATTTCCAATAAATAGGATTTACAGTGTAATGTACTGATCTTTCTCGTGAGTGATATGTTAAAAAACTAGTGATGAGCGAGTTTTGCTCAAACATGTTTGCCAATTTCAAATTCAACAAATACATGTCTTATTCAGTTTGGTGATTGGAAACCCAAACACTTTCCCCAAAAGTCAGCAAATCCAGCTACGTTCAGGACAAAGTTCAAAATATAAAATGTCCCTAAAACTTCACCTGTTTATTTACAGCAAATATTCTCGCTGGAAGGTCCACTGGCTGGGGACAACACCTAACGAAAGGTTAAGAGTGTCCCCAGTCAGCGGATCTCCCAGCTTGTGTTAAACTGTAGAATTTTGGGGAATTTTTCAATTTGTTTACGCTCTCTGGAGTTTTCAGGTGTTTTGATACATGCACAGCCTGAATTTTGGAATGATTGCCAAATGTGGCAGCAGTTGGGAAGTCCAAGACACTTACATTGTCCTTAAAAATATAAAGTTGTTTTAAGCTGATCTTTTAAGGGAATTTTTTGTGATTCTTTTTTATTATCTTTTTTTTATTGCAGAGCAAACCTTTACTATTGCAGTGGGTCACTAGCATGCAAGGCCATCTGTTCTACACTTATGTGAAAGCAATATATAAAAAATAGCATATGGCCATTATATGATTCACATCCATGATCTTATATGTATGTTCACATTGATGAAACCCCATAATATGGCTATTGCTTATTAAATATGTGCAATCACTATTTAATGTTGTAATCATAATACTACTACTAATAATATGCATTCATTTATATAGCACTATTAATTCCGTAGCGCTTTTCATATATTTGTAACAGTGTCACTATTGGAGCTCACATTTCATTTATAATTCATATTACTGTTGTCTTGGCGTCCCTGCAGTGCCTAGTTGTATTCAGCATTCCAGATAAATTGCTGGTGAATGGTCACTGGAATAAACTTATTTATTTTTATCATTATGCTTCCTAAAAAGATATCATGCTTCAATAATGACTGCAACTAAGTATCAACAACCTAGTTTATATACCTTGTGGCCTGATATAAAAGAGTTAAATAGCAGCCAGGCATTAGGCAACAATAGTGTGCAAACATTCAACTGCAGTACTGATTCCTCAGGTCTGAATCGATTCCTTCAATGGAAGAGGTGGGCCCCTTAGAGAAAGCAAACAAACACACCCAAAGCCACGGAACTCACTCAGCATCTATCGCCATCTTACCAATATCTGCATTCCAAGTGGCATGCAGGTACACTGTCTGCATTCCGCAGTCGTTGTTCACCACCGTCCAATTTGGGAAGTGGCAGGATGCAGGGCGCAGCCAAAGTGTCTATTGGTTGGCCAGCCAGATGCACCCAAACCCACAGGACATGTACATGTTCCCAAAGATGGTCATGGTCTTGTCTGTCCTAGAGTGAGTGGTCATCCCCTAGTTCAGTGATGGTGAACTCCAGGCCTCGAGTGCCACACACAGTCCAGGTTTTCAGGATTTTCATTGCATTTGACAGTTGGCAATCAAATTATTAACTGTCAAACTCTAAGGGCCACTTTACACACACAGATATCTGTGTCCAACTTCTGAACAGATCTTTGGTTGCAGTGAAATCATGGACACATTGTTCTATTTTGTGGCTGTGTACAAAATGGAGCAATGTGTCCATGATTTCACTGCAGCCAGAGATCTGTTCAGAAGTTGGACACAGATATCTGTGTGTGTAAAGTGGCCCTTAGAGTTTGACAGTTAATAATTTGATTGCCAACTGTCAAATGCAATGGAAATCCTGAAAACCTGGACTGTGTGTGGCACTCGAGCCTGGAGTTCGCCATCACTGAACTAGGGGATGACCACTCACTCTAGGACAGACAAGACCATGACCATCTTTGGGAAATCCTTAAGGAAATCCTGAAAACCTGCACTGTGTGCAGCACTTGAGGCCTGGAGTTCGCCATCACTGCCCTAGTTCCTCCATTATTCTCTCCAGCTGTGGCAACGGTGGAGTGTCCTGGGGGTCAGGTTGCATTGAATGCGCCTAGTGGAGTAGCAAGACACTACACCCACTCCAGTAGAGCAAGGCTGACCAAGTGCAGTTGTCAAAGACCGCAAAAGTACATATTTTCAGGATTTTCCCAGCATTGCACAAATTGCTGGAATTATCCATTTCCTCTGCAGGTGATAAAATTAGCACCTGTACATTCTAAGAGAAACCAGAAAACATGTTGTTTTCACACCTTGAGGTCAGGACCCACATTGTTTTAATTGCTTTTAATTGGTGTTTTTGTGTTCTTAGTATATATATAATAAAGTTGTCATTTTTTTAATATTATTTCCATTTTTATATGTAAGGTCTTTCTCTCCCTTGGTATAATAATAGATACCTTATCGTGTCCTATTATATGGTTCAGTCCATCCCATAATGCCGTGACTTGCAGCTTTACATAAGAGAGGAATCTTGGCGAGTCCCGAAATAGATAAAATCCTCAATTTATTTCAAATAATTTTAAAAGCTCATACAGGTTCGGAATACATCTCGACGCGTTTCTGGCGTCAAGCCCTTATTCACTGAGATACAGATTCCTTATGATACATGGTATAAAAACAAATGGTGACCAACTCTGGATCAATAAACACACATTTGCAATCAATCACATTGGAGAATAATTAGCATAACCACAAGGGTAAATTGCAAAGAGAGAAAAGGAAAAAAAATAGTGATGGGCGAATCCTAAACTACTCGGAATCGCTAGACTCCGACGAGTCTGAGTCCAGGACTCGCTACTCGTTGCAAGTCTAGCGATTTCAATGTTAATGAATGGGGAGGTGAGTATTGCAGTGATTCCTCTGCTGCCAGACCCTATTAGTGGAGGGTGGAGAGGGTGGGGGGTGCACCGGACTGGAAGGCTACTTACCGCTGCCTCCACCGGCGCCGGCTGCAGCCTCGCTCCCCGTCTCTCTGCTGCTCTTTCCGGAGATTCCCAAACACTGACAGAAGCAGTGAATAAGTTAACTTCCGTCACTGCTCGGGAATCTCCAGAGCAGAGCGAGTCTGGCTGACAGCAGAGTTCAGCTCAGGTCATAATGACCTGAGCTGAACCCTGACTGTTTAGTCAGTTCTCAGCTCTGCTACATCCCTGTCTGTCTAAGCACAGACAGGGATGTAGTAGAGCTGAGATTGCATTTTGGGCTACGTCGGACGGAAGAGGATTTTTTTAATTAAAGATGGAGTCCCTAATGTCTTTTTTTTTATTTCTAATAAAAAAATTTTTCTCTGTGTTGTGTTTTTTTTAAAACAATTTCATAGAAATTCATGGCGGTCATGTCTAAAATTGACGTGACTGCCATAAATTTCGGGCTTAGGGCCAGCTGATAATACAAAGCTGGCCCTAACCTCTTTATTACCCAGTGAGCCACCGCCACCAGGGCCACTGGAAGAGCGGGGTTCAGCGCCAGAGGATGGCGCTTCAATGAACTCGCCATCTTCTGGGGCGGCTGCGGGCTGCAATTTGCAGCGGGGGGTGCCCAGAAAGCTTGGGTCTCCCTGCGCTGCGGATTCCAGCCCCCAGCTGCTTAGCTGTACCTGACTAGACATAGAAACTGCGCGGAGCCCCACACATTTTTTTTTTTATTATTTCATGAAATTCATGAAATAATAAAAAAAAAAGGGCTCCCCTATATTCTTGTGTCCGGCCAGGTACAAATAGGCACCTGGGGGTTGGGGGCAGCCCGTCGCTACCTGCTGGATCCGGCTGGTTCCAGAAATACGGCGAAGCCCACGTCATTTTTTTTCTGAAAAATCAATAAAACAATCCTAAAAAAGGGACTGGATCTTTATTAACCCCTCGCCCATGGTCAAGGGGTTAATAAAGATGCAGTCCCTTTTATTTATATTGTTTTATGGATGTGTCAGAAAAAAATTTGACTTGGGCTTTGCCGTATTTCTGGAACCAGCCGGATCCAGCAGGCAGTGACGGGCTGCCCCCAACCCCCAGGTGCCTATTTGTACCTGGCCAGACACAAGAATTTATGGGAGCCCTTTTTTTTTATTATTTCATGAATTTCATGAAATAATAAAAAAAAAGCGTGGGGCTCCGCGTAATTTCTATGTCTAGCCAGGTACAGCTAAGCAGCTGGGGGCTGGAATCCGCAGCGCAGGGAGGCCCAAGCTTTCTGGGCACCTCCCGCTGCAAATTGCAGCCCGCAGCCGCCCCAGAAGATGGCGTGTTCATTGAAGCGCCATCCTCTGGCGCTGAACCCCTCTCTTCCAGTGGCCATGGTGGCGGTGGCTCACTGGGTAATAAAGAGGTTAGGGCCAGCTTTGTATTATCAGCTGGCTCTAAGCCCGAAATTTATGGCGGTCACGCCAATATTAGACATGACCGCCATGAATTTCTATTAAATTGTTTTAAAAAAAACACAACACAGAGAAAATTTTTTATTAGAAATAAAAAAAAAAAAGCCATTAGGGACTCCATCTTTATTTTAAAAAATCCTCTTCCGTCCGACGTAGTCCAAACGCGATGTTCTCTCTGCTACATCCCTGTGCATAGATATAGATGTCTATGCACAGGGAGGGAGCAGACTGAGAACAATCTCAGCTCTGCTACATCATCTCTGTGCACAGACATTCATGTCTGTACACAGGGAGAGCAGGCGGGCTCTAGGACCCTGGAGCTGCGGCAGCCTGAAGGACCCGAGCCCGGCACAGAGCAGACAGCCGGACTCGTAACTGTGCGAGTTTCCCTGCGATTACTTGCACAGTAACGAGTCCAATGTAAGTCAATGGCAATCCTAGTTTTGTCAGAGTCTCTGACAAAACTAGGATTGCCATTGATTTGCATTGGACTCGTTACTGTGCGAGTAATCGCTGGGAAACTCGCAGCGTACCGAGTCCTGCGAATCCCTTACTATTCGCAGAGTAACGAGTCCTAGCAAGTAGACTCGCCCATCCCTAAAAAAAACTATTTACTATTCAAACTGCTAGAATTTTAGATTACTATAAGTAAAGAGTATCATTCCTATAGTTCATATATTAGGGTATTTTGAATAGTGTTTAATGATCCAGAATAACACTCTTAGGAAGCGTTTTTTCCTCCAATCGCCTCCTCTAATAGAAAAATCTATTGTTCCAATCCCATAAAATTAAAAATTACTTAATACCCCTTTATTTTTCAAGTATATCTAATGCCCTCTGTTTCTAAACCTAACATATGCTGGTTATCAGGAAGATCCTTCTTCAGCTCTACACACTGAATACATTCATATAAGGGGGCGGTTCCTACACAGCATTCACAGTACATGTGATTAGAGACTCAGGTTATCTCAGGCAGGGAAAGTGTTGAGTGCGTCAGACTGTAAGCAGTGCACACAGCTCCTGTGATCTCTCTCCCTTAACATCGCTCTGCTCTGTCAGTCATATGATGTCCTCCACACAGCTCATCATCTGAAAACACAGAGCAGAACCGATGTGAATGGAGAGGAGTCAGATAAGATCACAGGAGCTGTGTCCTTATAGCCTGAGCTCAGTATTGTCCCTGCCTGAGGCAACCTGAGTCTCTGATTAGGTGTATTGTGATTGTTGTGTCTGCCCCCCACATTTATATGGCCATATTAATGTATGGAGCTGAAGATGGATTTCCCTAACAACCAGTATATGTCAGGTTTAGAAACAGCCTAGTGGGAACATCTTCTGGAAGGATTTTGTAAGGTTTTCTTCCAGATTTCACTTTTAAAGTATATTTGAAATTTTATTATAATCACTTGCTCTGCACTCTTATTAAAAAAAAAATGTAAACGAAGCTTACACTTGAAGATTAGTCTACATGTTTACTTTGATTTTGCAACTGCAAAAAAATTTCTACAAGAGTAAATGCTATTAGTCTCTGCACCGCAATGCAATTCAGCTGGATGTGAGCCCTCAGACATACTGTACATCTAAAGTATGAACTGGGTCAGCTGTCCCCATCCACCCAGCAATTTCTGCCACTGTGATCATTGTACCCCTTGCTATAAGCCAGGTTAATTCATCTAAGTGTGTACTTTATATTTGTTTTCAGAAATATCATATTCTAGTTTTCTTCATAACTGTGTGGCATGAAAATGAAAATTATTAAATCCCAAATTGTTTCCATTAGGAAGACAAGCAATTAAACAACTCTCTGGTTTTCTGAATCACATAAAAGCTTTTCCATTATATTGTAAACCATACAGTAAGTAGCAAGCTGTCAACATAAGAAATTAAATGTAGCAGTGAAAAAGAGCAAGGGTAGTTGAGCTTGGTGTCTTTAACTCTTATCATTTGCATTGTATGGGATATATTAAAGATAATCAATAATTTTTATGTAATGACCGAAGGTCATATTAAGATCCAGTGAGTCACAGACTGAGACAGAGGCAGAAATAAGCAAACTTTTTTTTACTGATATGGGGATCAAAGTACGATTCAGAGTAGAATGTAATAGTCTCAAAATCCCCTTAAAACACTACTAATAACAGTTTCACACACTCAGCATTAGCTGACATCAATGCACCAATCTCAGAGTTTCCAGGGTATGTAAATCACACTCAGAACCAGGAGCAAATTTACCAACACATTAAACTGATCAAGGATTAATGTTAAATAACTGGAAAGGCGATATACATCAGATGAGAGCGGTCTGATTGAACCTTTGAGATGGGGCACTGAGTATAACTTATCACAGCTAATAACAATGCATTAAACTATATCAACGGTGGCTATACACTTAGCACAGGGATACCCAGGTATCTTAAAAGCTACAGTACCGTCAACTTCAATTGTAGTTTCGCACCGGCCTATAGTCTACGTTGGCTGCAGCAAGTCCAGAAAAAAAACCTTTGGTGCCCAAAAATAAACATTATTGTAAAACAGCAAAAATTCAGTGGCTTGCCAGCCAATGCCAGGTTCACATATCCGGTACTTTAGTTCTGTAGCCTCGGGATACAGTCTGTGGATTTATCTTTTCCAGGGCTTGTCAGGATCCTCTCAAGCGGGATGGAACTGGACCCAGTCTCTCCTCAGCCTTTTTTTTTAGTAGTGGGACCCTGGTCAGCTAAATATACCGTCTCTATTCCACACAGTTTTCACCGGCTCTTCACTAGTTTCCAGCATAAACACAAGTTCTCCCAGGACAGGGATCAGCCACCCTTGCCCACAGCTTGCACAAAAAGTCTTATTAAAGTCAATCTCCAGATGTTTCACCACTGCTTGTTTTTAGCACACTTTAAAGCCTGTCTCTTGTAGCAGGGCATCTCTCAGCTTCCCTTCACCACCAGCCTCATTCTCCCCCCAAGCCCCTGCTCCCTCACTTCAGCTCTTGTTCAGGCAGGCATAACTCACAGGGTCCTAGTGTTCTGCTGATGCTGTTACATTCCACACTCCCCCATTTATTTTTACATTTGGAATATTGATCGCCAATTAGTTTAATGGCAGTAATTTTAATTTCGGCCATGTTTATGCAGACATATTATAGCAAATAATTTTATTAAGGTTAACATTCTGAAACGCACAATTTGGCACAAACAAGTGCAGAAGTGGTAAATACAGAAGACATAAAATTCCTTCACTTTATCTGTCCAATATAGTATTCTATTCATACTCAAAATAATCAATTTATGTTCTTCAAAACCCAGGACTACAAAAAATAATCCTCATTTTGTTTTAAAAACATATATTTTAGCAAGTTGTGTCTATGTTATTATGGCCCATCTCCCTATATTTGAAGTTGCAAGCAATGAATTGGTGTGATGAAAGAAAACAGCTCTGTTTTCCCAAATTAGTTCTCAAGAAAAATAATATTGTTGCGCCACTCTGTAACTGTCTTTGGAAGTAGGTTATATGAATGAGGATCTCACCTGTGCTCGTTGTGCTGTCTGCACAACAAGATACTTTGTTCAATAATGTTTATCTCCCTGTTCCTTCGGCTGTCAAACTGCTGTGGATAATGGAGATTTTTCGGCGTCCTCGATCCTAACTCCTCACACGTGAGCCGTCACGTAGCGGGCCTGTGGGCATGTCTAAGACGTCATCCAAGGTCCTATTGCCCGGAGCTGCTTCATACCTCTCTCCACGAAGCGGAGGATAGAATGTATTTCAAGAAAATAATAGGTATTTGTGTGAGCGCTGGGGAATCAACCGGCACCAAGACTATTATGAATAATTACCTCTCAGCTTTATTTGTGCAATAAAAAGACAGGGTCCTTTAGGCCACAACGCGTTTCTACGCTCTCCAAGCATCTTCCTCAAGTGGAATTCCACTTGAGGAAGACGCTTGGAGAGCGTAGAAACGTCGTTGTGGCCTAAAGGACCCTGCCTTTTTATTGCACAAATAAAGCTGAGAGGTAATTATTCATAATAGCCTTGGTGCCGGTTGATTCCCCAGCGCTCACACAAATACCTATTACTTCTTGAAATACAAATTAGTTCTCAAGGATTTCTATATCGATGACAATGCTGAGCAGCAAAGCTTCCTTTTCCATATGTGGCCATTATTGGTATTGCAACTCAGTTACTGAAATTAATAGCCGTTTCACTCTACTCAATGATTGAAGCTGTGCTGTAAAAAATTTAATTGAATGTAACATCTGGCCACTGTCTGAGCTGAAAACAGCTGATTGCTGAGGGTACCAAGTATTGAACTCCAATCGATATGATATACTGATGAACTATCTTAACATATGTGAACAATAAAATCTGAATGTCTTATGTTGAACAATTTCTGCAGAAATAATTTTATCTTAACATTTGACTATTCGAGAGGCCCCACCTAATGTATAGTCCCATGCAAATCTTTTAAGACAAGTGTATAAAAATTGCTGCAATAGAAGTGACAGATTATGTTATCAATTAACAAAGTGCAACGAGACAAAACAAAATAAATGTTTGGCGTGGTGATCCTTTTTCTTCAAAACAGTCTTAAAGCATCAATTTTTCTACATAACTTTACTCAGAGTTTTGAAAGAACTTAGGAGGCAGAGGTGTATCTAGGTTTCTGGCACCCAGGGCAAGACTTCAGTTGGGCACCCCCTCCCCTGTAGTCTGAGCAGCCTTCAGGTGACCGATCTTTCATTTGTGATTTGCAAACTTAGTCACATACCGACGAGCTGCTGTACCTAATTCTCTCCATGTTCAGTAAAAAACTAATGATATGACATGCTGTTAGGATTGGGCTACAGTGCTTAATGTTTGAAATAACGGTCTCATCCAGGTTTGAGATGAAAGTCTGTACCCTTTTAGGTGATGGCAGGCCTCTCAATTCCCACAGCGCGTGCACTGCACACTGTCAGGATTCTCTCGTGCTGATGGTAAGATTGGACGATTGTGTGAGCACAAGTATATGATTTATATACTTCTGGCCACATTCTGACTAGACGTGTAAAGGTTCACTCCATTCATTTTCATTGATCGAGGCCGTGCATGTCTTGTCAGCACTGACTGCATGTATGTAAATTGCATACTTTAAGTTTCATGACCTACCACACTCACCGCCGGCACCAGAGAATCCTGACAGTGAGTAGTGTGCACTCTGTGAGAATTCAGAAGTCTGCAGTCACATAGAGGGACACATGGAGTGACTGCAGACTTATCACAGACTTGGACAACCCCTTTAATGCTTCTAACAAATAAACATAGTAACCATGGCACAAAATTCAACAAAAATTCATCCATATAACCCATATCAATACAGAAACACAGCATCACAACCCTCATCAGTGCAGAAATACTTCACTAGAACCCCCATAAGTGCAGAAATCACAACCCTCATCGGTAACAAAACTCATCATCAGAAACCACCAGAGGTGCAGAAATACATAACTAGAACCCCCATCAGTACAGGTATACAGCCATAAAACCTCTCTTCACTATAGAAACACAGCATCACACCTCATCAGTACAAAAATTCATCAGTATATGCTAAAACAATTGTAATGTCAGGTCAGACCCATACACATTTGTGCTGTGTGAACCTAGAACTCCTACTACATCCTTAACATTGGTAAGGACATACTGGGAGTTGTTGTTACCAGTCACAACGCAGACCATACAGGAACCACAACACTGAAATAATAATTTACATCCGGGTACCTTATAAATGACCTTGTCTCTGATCAGAGTTGTCTATTTTCTTTTCTTCATCTCGTCCAGACACTATGACGACGTTTCACATCCCCAGCTCATCACTGAAGACGTCCATCTTCTCCGGTCTTCTTCAGCACATCCCAGCACGATATCCTTAAAAATAGCAGAATGATCAAAATTCTACTCAGAAAAAATATCTGCCTTACACTGTGTCCCTCAATAAATAATTGCTCCTCCTCACTGTTCCCTGCACAAAATATGATTTACATGCTGTCCCTTTTCTGGAACATGCCCTCCACACTGCCCTCTCCTTTCCATACTGGGCTCCCTGGTCACACTGTCCTCACACACTGTGTCCCCTATACTGCCCACTGTTTATACTGTTCTCCCTCATCACACTCCGCCCTACTTGATATACTATCCCCTCCTGGCTGTGACCTCACGCTGTCCACAACTGGCCCCTCTACATACACCCCCACACTACTCACTCTCTATTCTGAGCCCCCTTACATTTTTCTCATCCCCTACTGTTTCCACCTCACTGCATACACCCTACCACAGTCATCCCTCTCTCACTCCACATACTGGTGCTGCAGCCATCCCCCTCACTCCAAATACTGTGCCACAGCCATCCCCCCTCACTCCACATACTGTGTCCACACCAATCTCCTCCTCACTCCACATACTGTGTTGGCAGCCATCCCCCTCACTCCTAATATTGTGTCCACACTCTTTCCACATCATGCCACATACCATACCACAGCCATCCTCCTCTCACTCCTCATACAGTGTTGCAGCCATCCCCCCTCACTCCTCATACTGTGTCCACACTGATCCCCCTTACTTTTATACTGGATCCTCAAATTTATCCCCTTTGGCTCACACATATTTCCCCCACCCTCTCTCCCCAGTTTGGTCCACATATTCTCCCCCCACCATCTCCCCCCAGTTTGGCTCACATATTTCTCCCCCCACCCTCTCCCCCCCAGTTTGGCTCACATATACTGCCCCCTCCCTGTCCCTCCAGTTTGGCTCACATATTCTCCCACCATCCTCTTCCCCCAGTTTGCTACTTACACTCACCCCCCCAGTTTGCTTCTCACACTCATCCCCCAATTTTGTGCTCACACCCCCCCCCCCCCCCAGTTTCCTGCTCACATTTCCTCCCCTCAGTTTTCTGATCACACTCCCTCCCTGCAGTTTGCTGCCCACACACCCCCTCCCAGTTTCCTGCTCACACTCCCCCCAGTTTACTGCTCATATTCCCCCCCAGTTTAATGCTCACATCACCCCAGTTTCATGCTCACACTCCCTCTCCCCCACAGTTTTCTGCTCACACCCCCACCCCCAATTTGTTGCTCTCCAGCCCTTGCCCCATTTTCCTGCTCAAATTCCCCCCACCCTCTCCCTCCACGCTATCCCCCTTCCCCTAATTACATTAATGTTCAGTTCAGCTCCTATATGAAGCGGTCTTCTCCAGCCTTCTGCTACGGTGCCTCTGAGGTGACGTCAGCAGCGTGGTCAGTTAATCTGATCATGCAGCTGAGGATCCTGTAGTGCGGGGAACAGGACGGCAGTGGCTGAAGATGCTGCTTCCATAGTACAGGCGCCTGATAGATGCCTGTACATGGACTGCAGGAGGCGGTGGTCAGCTGACCACGGGAGAAGAGAATAGCCAACTCCCACAGCAGGGGGAAACATGCGGCCGTGGGGTAGACTCCTCGGGTGCTGCAGCAGGAGGCCTGACAGCACCCCGCTGCCTGCTGTGCCAGGGACACATATTCTGCCATCCTACACCCTAGTTACGGCCCTGTAGGAGGAACTGACCACAGTTGCACTAAACCTTTAGATTCTTCATCTGATCTAAGAAAGACTCAATGATATTGAGATCAGTACTCTGTGAGGACCATATCATATTTTCCCGGACTCCTTGTTTTTTATTCTGAGGATTGTTCTTAATGACATTGACTGTATGTTTGAGGGTTGTTGTCTTGCTGCAGAAAAAATTTGGACTCAATTAGATGGTATGGCATGGCATCCCTTAGCCTGCATTTCTCAGCATTGAGGATACCATTAATCTGGAAAAATTCACCAAGTCAATTGCAGAAATGCAGGCCCAAACTTTAGTGGAACCTCCACTATGCTTGACTGTTATACTCATTACTGAACAACTTTCTAGTACTTTGATAAACAAACTGCCTTCTATTGCAGCCAAATACTTAAATTTTTGACTCAAAAATCCAGAGCGGACATTTTTCTGCACCCCAGTTTCTATTTTTTTTTTTAGTCAATTCGGCCTTGCTTCCATGTCAAAAGTATGTTTTTGGCTGGCTTTACACTGCAGTTTTTTCACTGATCAGTGTCCATCCAGTTTGTGTGCCAAAACCAGGAGAGGAACCAGGAGAGGAACTTCCAGAGAAAAACTATAATTGAAAGATTGACACCTGTTCTGAGTTTTGGAGACACTCCTGGCTTTGGCACACAAACCTGATGGACACTGATCAGTGAAAAAACTGCAGTGTGAAGCCAGCCTTTGGCTGCAATTTTTAGGGAAGTTGCTGTTATCACTGCTGGCTGGGCATCTTCTAATTTTAAAGGTATGCAAGCATTATGTGTCTGTCATCTGCCTCACAAAGTTTCTTTGGCTGACCACTGCATTATTGGCTCTTATGGTGGCCCATTTGTTGGTGACGTCAATGCTGAGAAATGTAGACAGATACTTATCCATCATTTAATACAGAGGTGGGGAACCTTTTCCTACTGGGGTCCATTTGAAAATTTCTACCATCATTCGAGGATCACACAAAATTATCACCTTGAAAATTAACCTGCTATATTAAATTCCTCCAACACCCCTTCGAAGTATACCCAGTGCACCCTTTCAAAGGCTTTTTCAGCATCCAATGGCAGAAATGCACTAGGGGCACCAGAGACCTCTGCAACTGTCATCAGATCTATAATCCTTCTGATGTCGTCTTTGGACTGTCGCCCGGAGTATCCTAATGTAGTAGCGGATATTGATTTTCACATGTATGTTTGTCTTCTGTTCAAAAATTTCAATTTGTGAATCTATTTTGTTTCTCGTAATCTACTGAATCCTTTTCAATAAACATGTAACGAATCAAAAAAATTACCTTACTATATTTGGTGAAACAATTAACTCACCACTAATTTTAAGGCTGGAGCTGCTTCTCTTTGGTGCGGCTGTGATGTTAAGTGATATTGATCTTGTTGATTCTCAGAACTACTTTTCCATGTTTGTGTCGGCCTGGAATACAGCTAACTCTTTGTGATAATAAGTTTTGTAAAACATATACATCATATAGAAGACACTGAAACTGCTGTATATAAATCACATAGGGGACACTGAGACTGCTGCATATAATTCACATAGGAAACACTGGTGTAAACACATCAGATAGGAGATGCTAAGACTGCTGTGTATACATCACATAGGAAACACTGAAACTGCTGTATGTGCTTCACATAGGAGTCACTGGGAATGTTGTTTATACATCACTGGAGATATAGGTGCTAAAATACATGCGTCATAGCAGTCACTCTGGGCATATACATCACAGGAGATTCTGGAGACATAAACATCACAGGAGGTGCTGGGGCATATACATCACAGGAAATTCTTTGGAATATACATCACAGGAGATACTAGGGCATATACATCACTGTGGAGGCTGAGGGGCATAGTCATTATTGGGAGGCATAGACATCACTAAGCGGTATAAACATCACTGGGGCACATACATCACTGAGGTGTATATACATCACTGGGTGAACAGACATCACAGGATATATATACATAACTGGGGGGGCACAAGAATCACAGGCGAACCCAGACAGTATAGGGGGCAAAGACAGCACTGGGGGCACAGGCCAGACTGGGGTTATATACTTCACTGGGGGCAAAAATATTGGGAGCACATACAACACTGGAGAGTATATACATCACTGAGGAGTATACATATCACTGGAGTGAAGGCATCATATGACATATAGCACAGGGGGGCCCATACATCACTGGTGGGGGCACATACATTACTGGAGGTTTACACAGAAATGAAAAGAATATACAGAAATGGGGGTATATACATGACTGAGGGGTACATACAGCACACTGGAGGTATATATATCACTGGGAATATACACAGCATTGGATGTATATAAATTACAGGAGGAATATAAATCACTATGTTCAAACTATATCCAAATATCCAGCGATGAAATGAGCCTGCACTTTGATGCAATAATGAATAAGGCTACAAGCTAGCCAAAACGCGTCACCTAATCATAATGTACTGACTTGTATGGTTTTACGTTTTTAACCTGATTCAAAATAAATGGAGATTTAATGAGGAGCTCGAAGTGCAGGCTCATTTCCTCACTGGATATTTGGATATAGTTTGAATACAGCAGCAAGCCCGTTGGAATCCGTGCTGAGGATCAAGGAGTATTGGAGAGGAAAAACAGGTGAGCGGGCTTCTATTTTTCTATTATAAATCACTGTGGATATTTAGCTTGGGGATATGTACAGTGCTGGTGGGTCACAAGCATCACTGGGGAGACACAGGCATTACAGGGGAGCACAGGCATCACTGGGAGCACATACAGTACTGGGGGGCACAGGCATCACTGAGGGCACAGATATCACTGGGTTACTGGGGGGGCACAGAGATCACTGAAGGTCACATAGTTCTGGGGGTCACAGAGATCACCAGAGTGCACAGAGATCACTGGGGGGCACATTGTACTGAAGGGCACTGAGATCACCAGTGGCACACAGTACTGGGGTACAGAGATCACCAGGGGCTGCAAACAGCTTTGTGGACCCTGGAGCAGCCTCTTCTGTGGGATGGGAGTGCATCGCGCTAACCCCACACCCACGAAGAAGCTCCCAGTGTGAAGTTGTAATCCTTCCTAAATGTGCATGCAACAGTGAATGCATGTAGGAGTTAATAGGCCAGAAGCCTGCAAGAAGCGGCTGCTGCCCAAGCAAAGCGAACCCTGGGAATCTGCGTATAAGCAGGAGGTTCCTAACCCCTTATTTAATACCATCAGGGAGGCACCATGCTGGCTGCACATTTATTCTCCTACAGGAAAATGACTCCAAATAAACAGCCAAACAAGGAGTCTTGAAAGTAATGTAGTGTGCCCACAAGAACCTGATGTCAACATTGAGTCTGTCTTGGATAACAGGAATAGTGATGGGCGTACCTGAACTGTAATGTTCAGGGTCCACACTGGTCACCTAGTGTCGGTGCACAAACTCTGAATCCAAAGTCCGTGTTACTGTTCATGTTCAACCGTCTAGATAAAGTTTGTTAAAATGCTGCAGCGCAGTCAATCAGCAAACTTTACTGGTGTGTTCCCATCAAAGCTTGCCAAGTACTGGCATGGCTGTGAATGGCCGGCGCATGTTGAAAAAACAAATAAGGCGTTAGGGGTTCCTTGTATTTTAATACTCAGTAAATATAAAGCAGTCTACTAGAGGCTTCAGCTCCCAGCTGTGCGCTTCACCTTGGCTATGTTTAAAAATACAGAGGACCCGCACATTTTTTATTTTTTAAATAATTAGACCCATGGTTATTGGTCTCTACCCAGCCTTCAAATAGCAGCCTGCAGCTGTCCCAGAATTGGCGCATCAATTAGATGCAACCATCTTGGCACTTTACTCGGCTCATCCTGATTTCCCTGGAGTAGGGGTAATATAAGAAGTCAATGATAGGTGCAATTTTTCAAGCACTTGATTTGTAATTGGGAAGTGTCTATGAGACCCCTCCATTACTAATCCTGCAAATAAAAATAAAAACACAAAACACAGAGAAAAATCCTTTATTTAAAAAAAAAAAAAAAAATACCTTCATTCTCCAATGTATTAACCCTTAAAACAAAGCTTCAGGTCTTACCCAATCCACATGGTGTCCCACGACAATCCCAACTCTGCTAACTACTGAGGCCACAGTGCACGGTCACATTGCAAAGCATGACCAATAACTGTCGCATGCAGAACACACTGACAGAGCCGCAGCTTGTAAGAGCAATAACGTTAGTGAGTTCACCTGAGGTCACAGCTGACAGTTCTTAAGGTACCCCAATTTTGACATCAGGTGAGCAACCCGAGATGAACTCATTGAACTCTTATGTAAAGCGCCATGGAACCAATGGCGCTATATAAATAAATATAATAATAATAACTCACCTCAGTTGAACTCATTGCACTCAATCCTGGATTACAGGAATGCATATTCTGATATACTGGATTATTGACTTCAACAGTAGCGGGTTATTGGATTATTGAGTACAGTGGTGCCAAATTACCGAATTATTGAATGTGATGGTGCTGTATTACTGTCCTACTGAACTCAAGGGTGCCAGATTACCTGATTATCCAGCACCAATGGATTTAATAATCCGGCACCAATGAAGTCAATAATCAGGTAACCCGGCTCCATTGCACTCAGTAATTTGGTAATCCAACACCATTGAAATCAGTAATCTGATAAATCAATAATCAGGTTACTGGTACAATTTAAGTCAATAATATGATAACCAAACACCATTGAAGTTGATAATCCGGTCATATGGACCTGTTGCACTCAATTATCCAATAATCCAGCAAATCATACTCAATAATCTGGTCATCTGGCACCATAGAAGTCAATAATATGGTAATCTGACATAATTTCACTAAATACTCCAGTAATCCGGCACCATGGAAATCAATAATCCAGTAGTCTGGCACCATTGAACTCAATGCTTAATCTGGAATTGAGTTTAATAAATTTACCTGAGGTGAGTTCACGGAGTTCAACTAGGGTACCGTGAGATTGGAGGATTATTAATGGGGAGTTTTATAGACTCTTATCTTGGGCTTTGGGGCAGCTGTGATTTTTTTTGACAAATCATAGGTGTCATTAACTCCTTATATTACCCCGAATTCTACTGCACCAGGGAAATTGGCATGAGCGCAGCGTAAAGAGCCAGAATTGGCACATCTATTTGATGCGCCAATTCTGAGGTGGCACTGGGCTGCTACTTTTAGGTTAGGGAGGGCCCAATAACTATGGGCTTCTCCAGTCTGAGAATATCAGCCCTCAGTTGTCTGCTTTATCTTAGCTGGGTATCAAAATTGGGATGGACACTATGCCATTTTTAAATTATTTATTTAAATAATTAAAAAATGTGTGGGGTTTCCCTGTATTTTGATACCCAGCCAAGATAAAGCACAGCTTGGGTCTGCAGCCTGCAGCTGTCTGCTTTATGTGTGCTGGATATCAAAATATGGGAGCCCACACATCATTTTTTTCAATTATTTATATCTTTTCATTCTCCAGTATGGGGACTTAGACAGCTAGAGTGAGGTGTGGGGCACAACCAATCACATATACAGTCATAGAGGGTAGGTGGGAAGAGCAGTAATTATTCATAAGGTTTAATGAGCGAGCCCAGAAAGTGTGACAGTACGCGGAAATTTGATAAGTATAATAGTCCTAATTTAATCCCCATTAAGCTTCCTGCTGAAGCCCACTAGTCCTTACTACCACCATTTTGTAGCAATTAAATTTAGGTTCCCATTGACTTATATAGGTTTCAGGGTCCCAGCTCAAGTTTGGTAATGTCTGGACCCAAACATCTACGGGTTTGCACATTTCTAAACATAAAGAATCAAGATGATTTGTGATTAGCTCTCCAAGATGTTTGAAACAACTGCACTACCAAATTCCTTCAAAAACTGAAAGTGTATTTAGAAACATTGATGCTCTGATGCTGTTTAGGGCAAGAGATGGTCACACCAAATATTGATTTATTATAGATTTCTTTTGTTCATTCTTTTTACATTTTTATTGTACAGAACATTTTACAAACCTTCTTTAAAGGGAACCTGTCATATCCTTTTTTTGTTAATAAACCACACTCTATGTTATTTAGATCATGTAGTGTTCATTAATAACCTTTTTTTAAGAAAAAAAATTGTTGTATTCATCCCACAAAAGCTTTTTAACAACTTACATATTTTCATTAGCTAACTAGGCAAAAAGTCAAGCAGTCACATGGCAGGTTAATAGTTAACAGTCAGCCGAATTTCAGAAAATGCTGTAGGACCTGTGTGATGTCACGACCCTGTGACTACAATAGGTGGAGCTAAGTCTACATAGACCTTAATGATTGTGCTTACTTAGCTCTGCCCATTATAGTCACATGGTCAGGACATAACACAGGTCCTCTATACAGAGAAGTTGGCACTGAGTTAAAGAGGACCTCTCACCAACCACACATGGGGATCTAATTACAGCACTGAATGCAGCATGTCAGCTGCATTCAGGCAAGGGGTCCCCCAGCCCTTGAACCCCTCTGTACCCTGAGATAATACACTTTGAAAACTTACATAGTGGAGCCAAAAAGCAGGTGGCTTGTGGCTGAACCCAAAGGGAAGTTTCTCGCCCCCTGTATGTTTAATCCGCCCACTGCTGCCTCCTTGATGCCAATCATTGTCTCCCTCGCCTGCTGCGTAACAAAGCGAGGGGTGTGGTTCTGGCCGCATTGCCCCGCCTCCTGTGGTGACATCACCACTTATGGAGCAGGGCGGGGAAAGACGATGATGTCACAGCAGGAGGCCGTCCGCCCTGCCTCCTGCTGTGACATCACTGCTTATACCTGCCATGCTCCATGTTAATCATGGAGCAGGGCGGGGAAAGGCGGTGACATCACCACAGGAGGCGGGGCTATGCAGCCAGAACCGCACCCCTCGCTTTGTTACGCAGCAGGCGAGGGAGACAATGATTGGCATCAGGGAGGCGGAGGTGGGTGGATTAACATACAGGGGGCTTAAAACTGCCTTTTGGCTCCAGCCACAAGCCACCTCCTATTTGGCTCCACTATGTAAGTTTTCAAATTGTATTATCTCGGGGTACAGAGGGGCTCGAGGGCTGGGGACCCCTTGCCTGAATGCAGCAGACATGCTGCATTCAGTGCTGTAATTAGATCACCATGTATGGTTGGTGACAGGTCCTCTTTAAAGGGATTCTGTCAGATCATTTATGCCCCCAAAGCAGATTAGTCACTTCCTCATTTCCATAAGAAGATGTAAGTGTATAAATTAATTTTTTCAACTTTAACATTACACTATGAGCTCAGACAGGGATGCTTAGAATATGTCTATGAAGCTGCAGGTACAGATAATGATAGCTTGAGGGACATAAATGAGCTAACAGATTCTCTTTAAACTTTTCCATAGTACTGTATTGACACACATATGTAAGGCAATGCCAAGATGGTTGCATATATCTGCTATAAACTGTAATTTCTTTTCTATACAGTTGTATACAGTTTGCATTCCCTGTCTTCTTAAGTGGAGCCTTTCTGATGGCACTGTCCCAGTTCTTACACCCATTAGCTTGTCAGTCACTAATTTTGAGTGGGTTGTTCATTTTGATGCATTCTGTGAGCACTATAGGTACTGGAATTTGTTACCTCCTTATCATGACATTGTCCAATGCCTTGCCTGCCTCAATCTGAATGTCTGTCTCTCTAATAAATATGTAGGCATTATGACAGACTGGAGAATAGGAACAGAGTGACAAAGACTCACCCTTACTTTATATTCTGTCTCAGCATAGTTTGTTGCTAGAGACATATTACCGTATATACTCGTGTATAAGCCGAGGTTTTTAGCACAAAAATTGTGCTGAAAAGTGCCCCCCTCGGCTTATACACGAGTCAGTGACGGCTGACTGTGTGGGGCCGGTGTCCGGGGGCTGGAGGAGGTGGGGGAGGCTGTACAATGAGCGGGCAGTCACGTGCTCCCGCTCATTAGTGCAATGCAATATGCACTGCATCCCCCTGTCCATTAGCGGCAGGGGGAGCAGTGCATATTACATTGCTGTCAGCGCTCCTCCGCCCCCTGTGGTATATACAGCATGCCCCCCTGTGGTATACACAGCCGCCCCCCCGTTCTGCCGCACACCTGTAAAAAGAAGCGCTTCATACTATCCTCCTGCTGTCCACCGCGCGCATCCTCCGCTCTCCTTGCACCCGGCGTCCATCACTGACCGCACAAATAATACGTCTTATATTGTGCCGGTCATATGATGGACGCCGTGCAAGGAGAGCGAGATGCGCGCTGTGACAGCAGAGGATAGTATGAAAGCGCTTCTTTTTACAGGTGTGCGGCAGCGTAATACGGGGGGGCTGTTTGTGCTGTGTTACCACAGGGGGAGCACTGCTGTATACTACCAGGAGGGCAGGGATGGGGCTGCTGTATACTACCACAGGATAAGTGGCGTTTGCTGTATATTACCTCGTGTGTGCTGCGTAACTACCACGGAGGGGGGGGGGCTGCTGTATACTACCACAGGGGGAGACTGCTGTATACTACCACAGGGGGAGACTGCTGTATACTACCACAGGGGAGAGCTGCTGTATACTACCACAGGGGGAGACTGCTGTTCTAGATTATACTACCACAGGGGGAGACTGCTGTATACTACCACAGGGGGAGACTGCTGTATACTACCACAGGGGAGCTAACTGCTGTATACTACCACAGGGAGACTGTGTAACTACCACAGGGGGAGACTGCTGTATACTACCACATGTGATGGGAGACTGCTGTATACTACCATAGGGGAGACTGCTGTATACTACCACTGGGAGGCTGCTGTATACTACCACTGGGGCTACTGTATATACCTCTGTGGCTGCTGTATACTACCACTGGGAGGCTGCTGTATACCACTGGGGGGACTGTATAGCTGTGCTGGGGTCCACCCTCGGCTTATACACGAGTCAATAGGTTTTCCCAGGTTTTGGGGCAAAAGTAGGGGGTCGGCTTATACACGGGTCGGCATATACACGAGTATATACGGTATACTTCTCAACAAGCGAATGATAAAGGTTTAGAGTGAGAGACATCGAGTAGCAGGCACTTGGAGTGATTTTTTGATTCAAAACATATTTTTAGACAATTAGAATATTTTGATATTGTGTTAGTTTTGCATTGCTCAGTAGAAATGCCTACTTTTACTAAAACAACAATGCCTCTTTAGGTAATGATTTTACTAGATATAATATAATGACAATGTAATAAAGAATATTGTGCCTTTGTTCATTGTCTGCAGTTGATTTGGAGCAGTAATAGTTTGGCTGCTAAAACTTTAGTCTCACAGTTAAAAGCATATTTTCTGAGATTTTCCAGACAAAATGCAAGATTTAGATGGACTTGCACTTAGGAGGATTAAGAGACTGTCTCATGTCCTTTGATCCCAATCCTGTTTTTGCTAAATTCTCTGAGGTCAATGGCACAAGGGATTATCCCTGGACTAAATAATTACTAAACCTCAGAATGTCAGAGCATAGACAGTGATCTGAGGCAGAGATTCTGGAGATAAACCCCTCATTTTCACACTGGGAGTTTGATTCAGAGCTATATTTTTTTTCAAAAGCTCTTAAAATAATTGGGCACCTTTCCCTCTCAACATTAGAAGCATTTTAGTTTCTCTTCATTTTTGTCTATCTACTTTATACAGTTTGGGACATCTGAAGGTTTTCAGCAAATGATTCACATTTAACACAGGCCTGGACATTTTCATTTTCTATAAAATAGTTTATGTTACAAGGGTTATAATGTTTATAAAGTAATTGAAGGAGGACCCTTGCCTCAAGAAATTTCGAGCAATAATTGGTTTCCATTGACCTAATCTATAACAAGCCCTTCAGTTCTCTCACTCCCACTGAATCCTATACCCCCATGCAATGTTTTCCCTTCTCTTCACACTCACTCCTATCCTACTCCACTTCCTACAACCCCCCTCTGTCCCTCCTCCCGACAACACAATAACACTCTCCCCCTTCATCCTACCTAGCCATCTCACCCACTCCTCTGAACTCTTCCTCCACACCCAAGCCTTAATCTCCAAACATGCCCGCCTGCCACGCAAGCTCTCATGCCCCCACCTCCTGACCCTCTCCCTCCTCCTCCTACTTGCTGGCGACATCTCCCCTAATCCCGGTCCCCCAACACATCCCCACAATCACCCCTAGCCCATGCCCACTCCCCACCATTAACATCCGCAACCCCTGCAACCTTACACCCATCCCCCAAGCCGCTCCTCCCTCAATCCCCCTTTCTGGCACATTCTGGAATGCCCGCTCAGTATGCAATAAACTCACCTTCATCCACGACCTCTTCATCACCAAAAAACTGTCTTTCCTTGGCATCACCGAAACATGGCTCATCCCCTCTGACACAACCTCCCCCGCTACCTTCTCCTATGGTGGACTCACCCTCTCCCACCTTCCCCTTCCCCCAGCAACTCCCGCGGCAGAGATGTTGGCCTACTCCTGGCCAACAGCTGCTCCTTCACCCCAATTACACCACACCCCTCTGCCTCTCTCCCCTCCTTTTGAGGCGCACTCCGTGCATATCTTCTCCCCCTGCAACCTCCAACTGGCTGTCGTCTACAGCCCTCCAGGACCTCGTCCAGGTTCTTTGGCCACTTCACAACCTGGCTTCTCTACCTCCTCTCCTCCGACATCCCCACCGTCATCATGGGCAACTTCAACATCCCCATTCATAAACCCCACGCTGCTGCCTCAAGACTCCTCTCTCTAACCTCCTTCTTTGGCCTCTCCCAATGGTCCTCCTCAGCCACACACAATAATGGTTACACACACTAGACCTCGTCTTCACCCGCCTCTGTTGCCTAACTGACCTCGTAAACTCAACCCCCCTCCTATCCGACCATAACCTACTGACCTTCTACGCCCTCTCCCACCCGCCACGATCCCCCCTCTCCAGAAACTCCCTCACCCCTGAATAAACCTCAAGCTCATTAACTTCCACTCACTCGCCAAGTCCCTCCTCCCTCTCTCTGACTTAGCCTCCTCTCATGACGCTGCCGCTGCCGCCACCCTCTACAACACCACTCTCACCACAGCCCTCGACCAGGCCGCCCCTCTCTCATACAACAAAACCCGTGCACACAGACAACCCTGGCTCACCGCCAGCACCAAAAAACTTCGACGGACGTCCAGGGTAGTTGAACGGAGATGGAAGAAATCCAACTCAGCAACGACTTCAAGACAGCACTGACCACCACAAAACAAGCTTTCTCCTCGTCTCTCATTAGCTCCCTCTCCCACAATCCCAAGCAACTTTTCATAACCTTTAACGCCCTACTCCGTCTCCCTGCACCCCCTCCCTCTCCCCTCATCTCCGCCGACAACTTTGCCTGCTTCTTTAAACAGAAGATCGACAAAATCAGAGAAAGCTTCGATTCCCAATCCCCTCGACCCTCCCTCTCTATCAACTAACCCCCCTCGACCAAAAGTAACTTCCCCTCCATGACTGAAGTGCATCTCTCCTCCCTTCTAGCACGATCACACCTCACCACTTGTGCCCTCGACCCTCTCCCCTCCCATCTCATCGCTAACCTCACCACTGTCCTTATCCCCGCCCTAACCCATCTCTTCAACATATCACTTACCAACAGCATCTTCCCCTCATCCTTCAAACATGCCCTCATCACACCCATCTTCAAAAAACCCTCCCTCGACCCCCACAACACTCAAAATTGCTTGAGCAACATGTCTACTCCGAACTGTCCTCCCATCTGTCCTCGTGCTCCCTCTTTGATCACCTACAATCCGGTTTCCAAGCCCACCACTCCACCGAAACAGCCCTAACCAAAGTCACCAATGACCTATTGACCGCCAAGAGCAAGCAACACTACTCCATCCTTCTCCTGCCTTCGACACAGTCGACCACTCCCTCCTGCTTCAAATTCTAGAATCCGTTGGCATCACTGACCTAGCCCTCTCCTGGATCTCCTTGTACCTAACAGACCGGACCTTTAGCGTCACCCACTCCCACACCTCCTCCTCACCCTACGCCTTATATGTTGCAGTTCCCCAAGGATCAGTCCTGGTACCCTTACTCTTCTCCATCTACACACTCGGCCTAGGCCAACTCATTGAGTCCCATGGCCTCCAATACCATCTCTACGCTGATGACACCCAGCTCTACCTCTCCAGCCCTGACATCACCTCCCTGCTATCCAAAATCCCACACTGCCTGTCCGCCATCTCATCCTTCTTCTCCGCTTGTTTCCTCAAACTCAACATGGATAAAACAGAGTTCATCGTCTTCCCACCAAGTCGCTCTTTCCCCCTACTCGACCTAACCATCACTGTCAACGACTGCACACTCTCACCCGTCCCCCACGCCAAGTGCCTCGGTGTAATCCTAGACTATGCCCTCTTCTTGAAGCCACACATCCAGGCCCTCACCACCTCCTGCCACCTCCAGCTTAAAAACATCTCACGGATCTGCTCCATCCTTGACCATGACACTGCCAAAACGCTTGTCCACGCCCTCATTATCTTCCACCTCGACTACTGCAACCTCCTGTTCACTAGCCTCCTCGCTTCCTCCCTTGCACCCCTCCAAACCATCTTCAATTCCGCTGCCTGACTCATCCACCTGTCGCCCCGTTACTCCCCCATCTCCCCCCTCTGCCAAGCCCTCCATTGGCTCCCTACTTCCCAGAGATCTCAGTTCAAAACCCTAACCCTGACATACAAGGCCATCCACAACCTGTCCCCTCCATACATCTCCGACTTGGTCTCCCGATACCACCCCTCACGCAATCTGCGCTCCTCTCAAGAACTCCTTCTCTTCTCCCCTTGCATCTCCACCTCCCACAACCACATACAAGACTTCTCTCGTGCATCCGCCATATTCTGGAACTCTCTTCCACACCACATCAGACACTCTCCTACCCTGGGAACCTTCAAGAAAAACCTGAAGACCCACCTCTTCCTTCAAGCCTATAAGCCACACTGAGACCTAATCTGCTGCACCATCTCACCTCTCCCCCTCCTACTGTTTCCCAACCATCCCCTATAGACTGTGAGCCCTTGTGGACAGGATCTCTGCCCTTATGTACCTGTATGATTTATTCGTCGTGTTAAAGACGACATCATAGGTACTGTATGGCTTCCGCCATATTGTATCTAAAGAAGCCATATTTGATTAGTTTATCATGTCTATTCTGACTAACTAGCTGTGTAACAGTTTGTTCAGTGAAGATGAGCACAACTCAGCACATTCTTGCCTTTGTCCTTGTTTTCAGATAAGACCACCAAGCCATATGTAAGCCAGAGTGTACCGTTCTTATCTTCTGTAACTCTCTTAAAGGTCACTAATTAATCATCTCAAAACTGTCTATAATGCATATTCATCATATTTGTCATTGTATGATGTAACCTATTTTTTCTAAACTTCTGTAACGCATATAAGCTCTTACAAACAATGAACGTTGAGCAATTCTCTTGAAGACCGAGTCTGTGTCATCAATTGAGTTATAGTCATTACCAGGTATACCTGTGTAGAGCTCTTTATCAAATCAGTCTATTCTGATTAGTTGTAATTTGTTTACATCTTTTACAGTCGTTATTTATGTTCTCGTCCTTGTTCTTCCCTTACACATGTAAAGCGCCATGGAACCAATGGCGCTATATAAATAAATAATAATAATAATAATAAATAATTCAGTTCACCGGACAAGGTTTTTCCTCAGTTGATGAAAGTATAAGGCTATGTTCACACTAGTCATTTTTGATCCGTTTTTCGTGCTGCATTTTTTTTTAAAACTGCACCAAAAACAGATCAGTCAAAACATCTGCCAGCAAAGTGAATGGGATCATCAATTTGCTGTGCAGACGCTGCATTTTTTGGCTGCTGTGTTAGTGGTGCAGAAAGCGGATCCAGAAAATAATGAGTGTGTCAATTTGTGTGGTGTTGTTCTGGTCCACTTTCTGTACCACTAACATCCAATTACTTACCCTCCCCGCGATACCATGGTGATCCCCAGTGAGGTCTGCCTTCTGGGCATTGGGAGGTCCTGTCTGTAAGTAGCCTGTATGGTACTTTAGAACCTTTGGACCATGTGACTTACCATGTGACTCAGTGACATGTTGCACAGGTCCTAAAGTAACATACAATCTAGTTACAGACCGGACCTTCTGATGCCTGGGAGAAAGACATCACCAGGCTCACCATGGGAGCAAGGGAGGGTAAGAAAGTGTATGTGTGTTTCTCTGTGTTCCTTGAAAATGGAGCAAAATAGCAGCACAAACAAATTATGCATTTGTGATGCTTTTTTCTAAAAATGGTTCAATAACAGTACAAACGCTCTGTCTGAACTTAACCTAAAACGTAAGTGTGGTGCCTCTGTGGTCCAGCTGCCACAAGTGGTACTGCATTCAACACCCTGCAGTGTCATGCCTGGAGAGGAGTATGAATCATGCTGCTGGAATTCCCCTTGAACATCCAACACATCTGAACTCTAACCAAAGGGCTGGACACAAGAGGCCTGTTTGGGGCTGGGACAGACACTGATTGGAGGGTACAGTTAGGAGTGGAAAGGGTTAGGTAAGAGAAATTAGTGAGCAGTCTGTAGCCAGCCTTCGGGCTGTGCAGAGTTTTAGCTGCAAGAGGGTTACCAGTAACCCTAAGCTTCAAGATCTTTATGACTGGCAGTTAACCTGAAGGCTAGTGGGCTTCATGTGCAGTAGAGACACAGTTGTGGACCTGTCCGAGTTAGGAGGGACTGTGTCCAACACGCAGTGCCTCCGAATTGTTTGCACACAGCAAAGACATTGCATTTTGATGCAGCAAAATATGCAGCATCAAAAGCTCACTAAAAACTCATTGTGGCCACACAGCCTAAACCATTAAAATGGTCAGTAGTCTCCATGGAACTAACAATCAAGCAGGAAGGTTGGGTTCATCAATACTACATGGTGAAATTTGTCTTAAATAGTTTTTTCTAACAATGTGACCAAAATCATTTTAGTTTAAAAAATTAAACGGATTTGCTAATATATAAGAGTAGATTGCAGCGTATACAGCATCCTACTCAACGTGCCCACTAATATTTATTACAAGGAGTAAAACAACAGTCCTTGGCAGTAAGAGGTTAGAATATACCCTACAGTACTTTATGGTAGTTGCTATAACTTTGACACACTCTTTCTAGATTAGCTATTTACTGTATATGTAAAAATTTTTTATTTAACCCCTTCGCGACCAAGGAAATACATGTACATCCATGGCCGTGTCTCGCCCACTGATGCAAGCTCATGTGCTCAGGATGCATCCTCCTCCCCACATCTCAACTGATGTTATTAGCGTCATTCCCTGCCGTGATCAGAGGTCTCGTGGTGAGATCATGGGACCTCTCTCTGTTACCTAAATAGCCCGGGATCCTCTGATGACCCCGTAAGCTGTCAGCAATTACTTCCTGCTGGCGATCTCCCAGTGTGGCCACCAGCAGAAAGTGATCGCATCCCCTGTGTTCTGATGCTGCATCAGCACATCGAAACATAAGAGAAGCAATCAGTCTGTGCAGCACTGAGATCCAAGGGGGTAGTATAAAATAAGCAAAAATTAATAAAAATATTTTTTTACAAATATGAAAAAAAAAACTAAAAGTTCAAATAACCCCCCTTTTGCCTCATTGAAAATAAAACTATTTAAAAATTTTTAAAAATACACATACTTGGTATCACTGCATTCAGAAAGTCCTGATCCTATCAAAATCTGCAATAAATTACCGTATATACTCGTGTATAAGCCGACCCGTGTATAAGCCGACCCCCCTACTTTTGCCCCCAAAACCTGGGAAAACCTATTGACTCGTGTATAAGCCGAGGGTGGACCCCAGCACAGGTATACAGCCCCCAGCAGTGTGGTATACAGCAGCCCCAGAGGTATATACAGCAGCCCCAGTGGTAGAATACAGTAGCAGCCCCAGTGGTATATACAGCAGCAGCCCCAGTGGTATATACAGCAGCAACCCCAGTGGTATATACAGCAGCAGCCCCAGTGGTATATACAACAGCAGCCCCAGTGGTTAGTATACAGCAGCCCCAGAGGTATATACAGCAGCCCCAGTGGTAGTATACAGCAGCAGCCCCAGTGGTATATACAGCAGCAGCCCCAGTGGTATATACAGCAGCAGCCCCAGTAGTTAGTATACAGCAGCCCCAGAGGTATATACAGCAGCCCCAGTGGTAGTATACAGCAGCAGCCCCAGTGGTATATACAGCAGCAGCCCCAGTAGTTAGTATACAGCAGCCCCAGAGGTATATACAGCAGCCCCAGTGGTAGTATACAGCAGCAGCCCCAGTGGTATATACAGCAGCAGCCCCAGTAGTTAGTATACAGCAGCCCCAGAGGTATATACAGCAGCCCCAGTGGTAGTATACAGCAGCAGCCCCAGTGGTATATACAGCAGCAGCCCCAGTGGTATATACAGCAGCAGCCCCAGTAGTTAGTATACAGCAGCCCCAGAGGTATATACAGCAGCCCCAGTGGTAGTATACAGCAGCAGCCCCAATGGTATATACAGCAGCAGCCCCAGTAGTTAGTATACAGCAGCCCCAGAGGTATATACAGCCCCAGTGGTAGTATACAGCATCCCCAGTGGTATATACAGCCCCAGTGGTAGTATACAGCAGCCCCAGAGGTAGTATACAGCCCCCCCATCAGTATACAGCAGCCCCAGAGGTATATACAGCCTCAGTGGTAGTATACAGCAGACCCAGTGGTATATACAGCCCCAGTGGTAGTATACAGCAGCCCCAGAGGTAGTATACAGCCCCCCATCAGTATACAGCAGCCCCAGAGGTATATACAGCCCCAGTGGTAGTATACACGCAGCCCCAGTGGTATATACAGCCCCAGTGGTAGTATACAGCAGCCCCAGAGGTAGTATACAGCCCCCCCCATCAGTATACAGGCCCCCCCCGCCTTGTGCACAATCCTGTAAAGGATTAGTATACTTATCACTGTCCCGCTGCCGCTGTCCTTTACAGGATTGTGCACAAGGCAGGGGGGCCTGTATACTGATGGGGGCGGGCCTGTATACTGTATACACTGTATACAGTGTATACAGTATACAGTGACTCGCGTATAAGCCGAGGGGGGGACTTTTCAGCCCACTTTTTGGGCTGAAAAACTCGGCTTATACGCGAGTATATACGGTAATCAGATTTTAAAACTGTGTAATGTAAAAAAAACTCAAAAAGTCAAAATTATGTTTTTTTAGTTATCACAACATTGCAATAAATGAAATAATGTTCAATGAAACATCACATCTTCGCAAAAATTATATGTTTACAAATGTCAGCTCAAGTCACAAAAATAAAAGCCATCACACAGCCCTAGATCCCATAAAATTAGGATGCTATGGGTTGTGGACAGTGGTGCAAAAGTGCAATTTTTTTTCTTTAAACATTTCAGAATTTTTTTGTCGCTACTTAGATAAAAGTATACATGTTTAATATCTGCGAACTCGTACTGACCTAAAGCATCATACCAACATGTCAGTTTACCATATAGTGAACATGATATATAAAAAACAAATGTGTAATTGCACTTTTTTTGCAATTTCACCATACTTGGAACTTTTTACCACATTATATGGTAAGATAAATGATTTCATTCAAAACTACAACTTGACCCACAGAAAGCAAGCTAACATATGTCTATACTGATGGAAAAGTTGTTATGGCTCTTGGAAAAAAGGGGAGGGAAAATTGAAAACCGAAAAATGAAAAATTGGCCGGGGGTGAAGGGGTTAAATTTACATACACAAATTTGTGTCATAATCTAATGGTATGATAAGATCACTCTTTTAAAATATGGCTTCAGCATAATTTAGAAATTAATCAAGATCTGGCATTCTGCAAATTGTCACATCAGTGAGGAAGTGAACAACTCTAATACCACCTAATAAAGGTAGCAATCTTCAAAGGCATAATCAACTCTTCAACAAGCCTTTTAATATGACTTAGGATTTGTGCCAGATCAGAACCCCAAACTGCAGATGCTGCATTTCCGGGTGATTGCCCCTCATCAGTGCAGTGTGTGGGATATTCTAATCTGGCTATATGAGAGGCTAAGACGAGGTCTGGGGGAACAGCTATTCTCCTTATGGAGAGAAATCTGCCTGCCAGCATAAGGAGACAAATAGACAGATAAGGAGACATATAGCTGCAATGCTCCTCTGGGAAATATGCAAATTGTCACTTCAGTGAGGAAGTGAAAAACTCTAATGCCGCCCAATAAAGGTAGCAATCCTCAAAGTGAAAATTGACTCTTTAACAAGCCTTTTAATATGACTTAGGATTTGTGCCAGATAAGAACCCCAAACTGCAGACGCTGCGTTTCGGGGTGAATGGTAATCCAACATTCAATGTCTACATGACCCGTGTGCAGCTAACCCCCTCCTTTGGATGATTCTTTTCAACTCTCTTATATATTTTGGAGTTTCCTTTCCTCATTATTCAATTTTGTGGCCTGCACCAAATGTCTGAATGAGTTTCTATGTTGGAGAAATAGGACAGAGATTGAGAGCAAAGATCATGTCTCATTTTCACACAATTACAGACAAAAACCCCATTTACCTGACACCAAACATTTCTGGGGTCCAGGACACAACATAGACAACATAAAAGTTGTTATATTAAAAGGCAATTTCAAATAATAAAAACATCAAAGGGTCTGGGAATACAAATGTATTAAAGTCTTTGATACCCTCCACACAGGACTAAATCTGTCAGGAGGATTCATGACTCATTACAAAATCTGAGCAATCTGCTTTGGAGACAGTGAGTGCACCAGGTCTCTGGTCTTAATGGATTTTGGAACTATAATATTTTCACATGACTAATTTAAGATAATTGAGGATTCACGCTCTAAGGTATGTGCTTCTTTATTTAAATGTCCTTTTGTTATGCCATGTCTTTACTCTGTTTATGTATATATTTGTGTTTTTTAAAATACTTTGTCATGCCATTACTCATGAAGAGACATGAGATGTTTTGAAACCTTGCTTTGTAGCATAATTTATTATATTTTTGTTAGCCATTAAAAGGTATCATAAATGCAAGATTATTTTGTTTTTGTTACTGCAATCAATTCATCTTTTATCAACATGGTACCAAACCTTTGTTTCTGTTCCTAACTCACACAAGAATGACAGATTTACAGAGTTAAGAGCACCAAGTTGAGCAGAGAAAAAAAGAGTGCTAAAATCCTTTGTTCCCCTTATAGATATTTTGAATTGAAGTTTTATAAATAGCTTCAATATAATAGATGTGAAAGTTATATTTTTGGAATCAAGATGACTTCTTGAACACATACATGACTTCTATATTGAAAGGTAGGGGCACCGGGCACCTTCAGGGCTATTGGTCCTTCTTGTTGCTCCATAAAGACAGACCGCTGTCTTATCCCCAGTCACCAGGTGGTGCTACACCTACATCAGCCAATCAAGCATTTACAGTCCAAGTATAGAAAACAAATAGGCGGCACTCACCGTATGTTCTAAGGGGCTTTCTTTATTGAAGAGGTGCAGGGAGGGGGTGCATGAAGGTACAGACAACAGGTCCTGTTTCGCGGTTTATCCGCTTCTACAGACCTGTAGAAGCGGATAAACCGCGAAACAGGACCTGTTGTCTGTACCTTCATGCACCCCCTCCCCGCACCTCTTCAATAAAGAAAGCACCTACGAACATACGGTGAGTGCCGCCTATTTGTTTTCTATACTTGGACATACATGACTTCCTATCACTGGATGATGGCTGCTGACCTGCTAAATGGATATTGGCCAGAAGGATGACAATATCCATGCTATGTCTCCTATTCATGAAAAGATAAAATTGGGATAGGACAAATGGCAGCAATATTTTCCACCTGAGACCTCAAGAGGGGAAGATGTTCTAAAAATTGAAAATCTCAACATTTTTTATAGACTGGAGCCACATTCCAGGAGCACCTCCATCTGATTAAGGGGAGGTATATACGGTAGTTGTAACTTGTGTTAATAAAAAGAAAATGACAAATTAGGATTCTTGTTAGTCCTTGGAATCTATAGATTGTTGTGGTTCTGTCCATATTTCTAAGGAGTTCGTTACTTCACTAAGCTCTGAGTCATTTCTGTTAGATAGATCTAGTCCTTTTGTTTTGTTATACCTTTTATTTTATGTAATTGTAATCCTTCAGGAACAACTTCAAAAAACTGACATGCAAATTTTTTTTCCACCAGGCATTTCTCAAAACCTCAAAATACTCCAAATCTTCTAATTTTAAAAGCAGTAAGAATGGCTGTGGTTACCTTAAGGGAGCCTTTAAAAGGAGCTTTTAAGGTTCCTCAAGTTTCCAGTTGTTCCAGCTGATAGATAGATGTATGGATAAAAATACGGTAGAAAAGAATCAGCACATAAACAACAGATATTATGGTGCAAAAATCTTGTATGCAGTGCTCCACTGCAGTGTAATAAGATATCAAAAAACAGGCAGCACTCAATACTTATTCCAAGTGGATCCTTTTATTCGGCCACAGGTGTGTGATGCAACGTTTCAGTCTACAAAAGACTTTCCTCAAGCATGGTGCATACTACAAACAGTGAACATTTTATACACTCCATCGAAAATTGATAATTAAGAATATACAGTGCTTAAGACTGTGTAAATACACAGGAGAATCACTATGTGATCAAATATATGTGCATAATTATAAAGTGCTTATATAGTGCTCAATAAGGAAGATGCTACGCGCACTATCCATACAGTAACAGATAATTAGGTTTGATTGCACATAAGTGTCATGTGTGAATATTTAAAATCATGATGGTGGATTATAAGTACCTCCATAGCCCGGCGTCCAGCGCCATTAGTCATATCCCGGCGTCTTCTGGTGTAGAAAAAACTGGCTCTTACTGATTGGTTTACAGGTCAGCATGTGACCATCGCGTCATACACTGAAGCCCACGCGTCATCGCGCATGCGCACTGTCGCAATAGGTCACAGCCACCATTTTAACTGATTGCAAAATAGCGATTCTGCCCCATTCAGAACAAACCTCCATAGCAAGGAGTGTTCAATATATAAATATTAAGCAGGGGGCGATATTATCAAGGACCTCCACTTATACAGAAAAGACCAATGACAACAGGAGTGTCACTAGGCAAGTGACCACATCTTCAGCCCAAGTAGAGGCACATCTATCACTCACCACTATGTGGGAGCAACAGTGCTATCCCCATTTATACCGGTCCACACACACATAGACAATCATAAAAGGTCCAAGATATAAGATTGTTGAAAACAGATTTTTTTATTTTTTGCTCATAACATATTAAAGCTTGTTTTAAAGAGCCAAATTAGTGATAAAAGACACCGAGAATCTGGGGGTACTTCAAACTCCACCACCTGAAAAAATATAAAAACAGGCGCATTATTCCATTGATAATATCTAAAATCAGTTCATTATACACCCATATAGAATAGAACACATGATAATAGAATAATCTATGTAATAGAATGTAACATTCAACCCCTGTGGTTTCTATGTACGCAGCCTGTAAATCCATGATAATTATTTTTTCTTCAGCAAGGCTACTCTGTCCCCGCCCCTTCTGAGTGGTGGAGCATGATCAATGATCATAAAGCCGAGATCTGTATCTTTATGTCCCATCTCAACGCAGTGTCTGGGCACAGGGAGATCTACTTTTTTCTTACGTATCGAATATTTATGCTGGTTAAAGCGTGTCTTGAAATCACAAGTGGTTTCACTGATGTATCTAAGTCCGCAAGGACATTTTAACATGTATACAATAAATTCCGAGTCACATGTAAGGAAATGGCGTATCTCATAAGTTTTTTATGCATGCCTATCTATAATCAATGACCCTTTTATCATTGCACGACAATTTATACAATTAAAGCACAGAAAACATCCTTTCCTTTGTAGTCCTGTCAATGAACCTTGTTTTTGAGTTTTAAAAGAACCAGTATCAGAATGTACCAATTGGTCACTAAGATTTCTATTGCGACGATAGGAAAAGACAGGGGGCTCCCTAAAATCAGGAATCTTACTCAAGCCATTTGATAATGTTTTCCATTGTTTAGTAATCACATTTGCAATAATACCACTCTCCTCACAAAAAGTAGAAACAAAAGGCACACGATTGGAGATCTTTCTAGTTTTAGGTTTTTAACAGATCTGTTCGTTCAATATTCTTTAATTTAGCACAATGTCTGTCCAACAATTTATTTAGATAACCCTTTTAGTACATTTGTAGACCATGGATTCGATAGCTTCCTCCAGACCCGTTGTCCTCACTTTCAATACGTTTAACCCGCAACACTTGACCAAAGGGGATTGATTCCACTATTTTTCGTGGGTGGTGGCTTGAAAATAATACGGTATTATTCCTATCTGTAGATTTCACATAAGTTGTATTTATTAACTTCCTACCCACCCGTTTAACCAAGACATCCAAAAATTGTAATTGTAACGGGGAGCTCACCATAGTAAACTTGATGGTTCGATTAATCTGATTCAAAAATTGAAAAAAATCCATAAGCGATTCTTCTGAACCAGTCCAAATGAGGAAGATGTTATCAATGTATCTCCACCACCCTCTAACCTTGGAAAAGTGGTGGGACACATAGATGACATCCTCCTCCAGGACCCCCATGGCAATATTAGCGTAAGAGGGGGCCATATTGGCCCCCATTGCTGTTCCTCGCTCTTGCTTAAAAAAATCGTCTCCAAACAAAAAATAGCTCCTAGTAAGAACTAGTGTCAACAAATCTATAATAAATTTATTTACTATATCAGTGTAACCCTCATTAGTAAGTTTTTTATATACACAATCAATACCATACTGGTGCTCTATTGACGTGTATAAACTAACCATATCAAATGACACCAGTATGGTATCGTCACTATCCAAACTTAAGTCTTTAATTTTGCCCAAAAAATCTCCAGTATCTCTCACATAAGATTCAAATTTTGAAGCTATAGGATTAAGCACTTTATCCAACAGTATGCCAATGCGACTTATTACGGAATCCTTACCCGCCACTATTGACCGAATCGTTCAGATGGGAGAAAACAAAAGGTGAGGTATGAGGGGGAAACTAGAGAAGGAAGTTGAAAGATAGAAAATAGTACTGTGTTTCACCCAGTTGGCCTCAGGGCTACTAAGCCCAAAAGCCAAAAAACTGCACAGAGTCTTCTGTATGTAGGGTCAAAGACAAACCCTAAGGTGGGGATTGACTGGAACAAAATGCCGTCACATCACATCCATCCACCACCCACAGCCTCTAACTATGTAGAACCAAAACAACATTTGTAATAAAACAGTAAAAAAAACCTAGGACCACCACCAGAAGTCCAACCGGGACAAAACTATAAAGGAGAGGGATAGGTCAAAATGGGTCTAATTACAGTGAAAAGACCCTTTAAGCCTTTTTAAGCTCATGGCAAAGGAGCCCTAAAAGTCAATGAAAAAAAAGGACGGTAAAGTCAGTCCAAAACAGAGAAGTAGTGCATTTCAGATGTCGCCAGCAGTGGCTTCAGAGCGATGCTTCACGCCTCTCCTCCTCCTCTTCCCCCCATCAGGGAGGTTCTGCCATCCTCTCCTGGGGCTTCTGAGAAAAAACATAGGTAATTAGGGCCAATCAGTGATGGTCACCAGAGGGAGGCCCAAGGCCTTGCAGAAATCTGGCAACTCCGCTGGTGTTCTTATGACGAACATTTCTGTTTCCCTGCGCACCTGCAGCTGAAAGGGGTAACCCCAAGAGTAAGAGAGGTTTTTAGCCCGTAGACCCTCCAATAAAGGTCTCAGGGCCTGTCATTTTGCGAGGGTCAGGCGTGAGAGGTCCACTTGGAGGTGGACCAAAGTCCCATTGAAGTCAATGGCCTCAGATTCTCTGGCTCTCTGCATAATGTCCTCCTTCAGCTTAAAATAATGAATTCGGAAAATAACATCTCTTGGCCGAAAGGGGTCAGTGTTCTTAGGACCCAAGGACCTATGGGTCCTATCTATTTCGATATAATCATCAGAGGATCTGTTCAGCAGAGAGTTGAAAATGCGCTTAAGGGCCGGGGCAAGGTCACGTTGATCTACAGATTCTGCGCAGCCTTATGTTGTTCCTCCTATACTGGTTTTCCGAGTCCTCCATCATATCAAAGATAAGCTGAAAAGTTTGGAAATGCTGGTCTAGCCTCTTCTTCTGTGCTTGCAATTGAATGGATAGGTCAGCAATATCCCCCTCGACCACTCAGACAGAGCTCTTAAGCTGAGTAGTGTCCTCTTTAAGAGATCTAATTTCTGCCTTACAAACAGCTTCAAGTCTCTGGATGTACCCCTCCATGTCAGCTTTGGTGGGGATAGATTGCAAGAGCGCATGGATGTCCTGTAGATCAATCGTCTGGGGCTCCAGGCTCCTTGGAGCCGGCAATCCAGAGGACTCCCTGGTACCATTTATATGTGGTGAAACAGGGGCCTCCATGGAGGCTGCGGCAGGGCCCTTTTCTGGGGTTGATCCCTTATCTAAACTGGGGACCCATAGTTCGGTATCTGTCACACAAGAGTGAGCTTAAGGGGAGACCCCAGACCCCTGTTGTTTCTAACTCTGAGGGGAGTCTCCTTTATGTGCTGCCTTCGATGGGGGGATGAGGAATTGTGTGCACCCCTGCCATCACCGGGGACCGGGAGATCCGTTCCCCTGTCACCGTCCTCGGCCCCCTCCGATCTAATACCTTAACCTGAGGAGTCTGCCATCCTGCATTGCTGCGAGGGGCTCAGCATACTGATGCAAGTTCAGTATCCAGCAGGGAGAGAGGAGGCATTCCCTTGTGCTTGTGATCAGCGGTGTTTGCTGAGACCACAATTGCTGGGCGCATGGAGCGCCAGCTTATTCCTCCCGAGGCTGCAAGGAACCTCCTGATGTCCTCCTTGGCGAGCATCCCAGGCGGATTCCGGAGCTGTGGAGCCAGGGAACAAGACCGTCTGGCCCAGAAAGGTGAAGGCTGGCAAAAAGAAGCTAAGTATTGGCTGTGCGTGAGGATGGAAGCAGGAGCCCTTGTTAAGTGCATCCGTTTGGCGCCATGTCCAGGCCACGTCCCTTTTTTTCCCTTTTTTTTACATAGGTCTTTTCTTTTAACCACATTAACCTTGGCTCTTTGTATTTCTAATAGCCTACTTGGATAACCTTGCTTTTTAAATTGTTCTGTCATGTTATCTAGTGTCTCTGTCAATCTGTCCTCACTATCCACAAATCTCTTGGCTCTCAGATATTGACTGCATGGTATAGCATCTACCATTTTTCGTGGATGATGGCTCAAGTAGTGAAGAAAATTATTTTTGTCTGTTTTATTGACAAACAATTTTGTACTTATTCCTTTTCAACTCCTTTTCACCAAAACATCCAAGAAATTAAACTCATCTTTAGAACTCTCACTGTAAACTTAATAGTTCTATTAATGATATTCAAATACTCATGGAAGCCATTTAGCTCGTCCACTGTCCCAGTCCAAATAAAAAAAATATCAGCTATGTACTGCCACCATCCTCCAAATTGGATAAATGGGGCAACACATATATGAAATGCTCCTCAAGGGAAGCCATATTTAAATTCGCATAAGAGGGTGCCATGTTTGCACCCTCTTATCTGTTGGGAAAATTTGTCCCCAAACAAAAAGTAGTTCTTAGTCAATACTAACTTCAACAGTGCCACAGTCATTTCTAATGACTCATTTAAGTAGTCAAATATCACCAATACCCATTTGTACTGCTTTCAAACGTTCCTCGTGTGCAATCGATGTGTACAGCGATATTACATCAAATGTAATCGCTCAGAGTAAGTCCATCGGTTTTTGTTAAAAAATCTGTTGTATCGCTAATAAAAGATTTAGATTTTTGTGCCAGTGCGTTTAGGACACTATCGAGAAATACCCCATTGTGTCTGAAAACAGATTCGGTCCGAGCTTGACAAAACTCCACTAGCACACATTAGTATCGAAGAAGCCTCTGCTTTGGGCACCCCAGCAGGTTCTCCAATGATTTGTGCACTTTTGGCAACACATATAAGACCAGTGTCACTGGTAAGATGTTCAACAGATAGTCATATATGTATTTAGCAATCGATTTCTTTTCAAAGGCAGGCTCCACTATGTTCCTAATTTCCCAAATAATCTCAACCTTAAAATCATAGTACAATTTCCTGTAAACCTCCTTGTTTCCAACCTGTCTCCTGATCTTCCTGACATATTTGTCCTTGTTTGGACATGGACAAGGTTTTTTAGGGCTTCATACTCTTCTCTCTTTGTTAGGGTTATTATACCTCTTAACATTGTTATTTCTCAGCTGTTCAATATCTCGCGTGACCCCTCCTATAAACGCATCCAACACGGCTGAGTTACTTGATGGAGCAAACATACTTCTTTGTGCTAGATCTAATTTACACAAATTTAATTCAGTCTCCTGGGCTGCACTCCCTCCACTATTGTTGTAAACTAGTGATGGGCGAATCCTAAATTACTCGGAATCGCTTGACTCTAGCGAGTCCGAGCACAGGACTCGCTACTCGTTGCGAGTCTAGCGAGTCCAATGTTAATGAATGGAGAAGCGAGTAATAGCGAGTAGTGTGAGATTTACAAATCGCAGATGTGTCTCGGAAGCTTCAGCCTGAAGCAATCCTAGTTTTGTCATTTATTTGCATTGGACTCATTTACTTTGTAAGTAATCGCTGGGAAACTCGCAGAGATAAGAGTCCTGTCTTCTGTGTTCTGGCTGCCCCAGCTCCAGGGTCCTAGAGCCCGCCTGCTGCCTGATGTAGCAGTGCTGAGATTGTTCTCAGTCTGCTCATTCCCTGTGTACAGACATGAATGTCTGTGCACAGAGATGATGTAGCAGAGCTGAGATTGTTCTCAGTCTGCTCATTCCCTGTGTACAGACATCTATATCTATGCACAGTGGATGTAGCAGAGAGGACATCGCGTTTTGGACTGCGTCGGACGGAAGAGGATTTTTTTAATTAAAGATGGAGTCCCTAACGGCTTTTTTTTTTATTTCTAATAAAAAAATTTCTCTGTGCTGTGTTTTTTTTAAAACAATTTAATAGAAATTCATGGCGGTCATGTCTAATATTGGCGTGACCGCCATAAATTTCGGGCTTAGGGCCAGCTGATAATACAAAGCTGGCCCTAACCTCTATTACCCAGCGTGCCACCGCCACCAGGGCCGCTGGAAGAGCGGGGTTCAGCGCCAGAGGATGGCGCTTCAATGAACGCGCCATCTTCTGGGGCGGCTGCGGGCTGCAATTTGCAGCGGGGGGTGCCCAGAAAGCTTGGGCATCCCTGCGCTGCGGATTCCAGCCCCCAGCTGCTTAGCTGTACCTGGCTAGACATAGAAATTGCGCGGAGCCCCACGCATTTTTTGACTCCGACTCCGAGACGACTGCGACTCCGAGACGACTCCGACTCGACTCCGAGACGACTCCAACTCTGAGGCGACTCCGACTCTGAGGTGACTCCTACTCTGAGACTCCGACTCTGAGGAGACTCCGACTCTGAGACTCTGACTCTGAAATTCATTAAATAATAAAAAAAAAATGGGGCTCCGCGCAATTTCTATGTCTAGCCAGGTACAGCTAAGCAGCTGGGGGCTGGAATCCGCAGCGCAGGGATGCCCAAGCTTTCTGGGCACCCCCCGCTGCAAATTGCAGCCCGCAGCCGCCCCAGAAGATGGCGCGTTCATTGAAGCGCCATCCTCTGGCGCTGAACCCCGCTCTTCCAGCGGCCCTGGTGGCGGTGGCACGCTGGGTAATAAAGGGGTTAATACCAGCTTTGTTATACAAGCTGGTATTAAGCCCGAGATTCTTAATGTCAGGCCACGTTTGACCCAGCCATTAACAATCTCCAATAAAGGGTTAAAAAAACACAACACAGAGAAAATTTTTTATTTGAAATAAAAAAAAAAGCCATTAGGGACTCCATCTTTAATTAAAAAAATCCTCTTCTGTCCGACGCAGTCCAAAACGCGATGTCCTCTCTGCTACATCCCCTGTGCATAAATATAGATGTCTATATGCACAGGGAATGAGCAGACTGAGAACAATCTCAGCTCTGCTACATCATCTCTGTGAGCAGGCGGGCTCTAGGACCTGCACAGAGAAGACAGCTGGACTCGGCTCGCAATGTAACAGCAGTTATTTGTGAGTTACCCTGCTATCACTGACACAGTAGCCGAGTCTAATGCAAACAATGGCAATCCTAGTTTTGTCAGCGTTTCTGACAAAACTAGGATTGATATTGATTTGCATTGGACTCGTGCGAGTAATCACTGGGAAACTCGCAGAGTACCGAGTCCTGCGAGTCCCTTACTACTCGCCGAGTAACGAGTCCTAGCGAGTAGATTCGCCCATCCCTATTGTAAACCCATTCCTTTAACCTTATTAGTCTAAAAAACTTAATAAGGTCAACCATACAATCAAACCGGTTCACATGGGTATTAATATTATAGGGCAATCCTTTCCTCAACAAAGACATATGTGTTTCTGATAATACTTTATCTGATATATTACTAATCAGATTTGATGGTTGCTCCGAGTCACTGCAGTTTTGGGTGAAGGATGGTGGTTACTCTTTCTCCCTCCTCTTTTGTCTCTATTGTCTCTTCCACTGCCATCTTCCTCCTCTCCTTTTTGCCCTTTTCCCTGGGAGGATGATCTAAGTCTATCAAATCAAATTCAGGATTAACATTATTTTTAACATTTATATATCTCCTTTTAGCTATCCTGAAGCTTTTATAACCTCTTCTCCTCCATCTTGTCTTTTCCCAATTGTAAATGTTTCCTGTTTTATAGTCCTCAGCATCAGATCCACTTTATTCCTTTTATTGTCTTCCAATTCCATTTTAAATGTTTCTCAACTTTACCCTTTATCACATCCCTGAAATTTCTTCACTCATCTTTTAGTTTTTCTTTAATCTTTGTGCTGAGTTCCAACAGGTTAAGTGCATGGCAAGAACAGTTCGTAACATGCTCCTGGAGGTAGGGCTCAAAACATGTAAAGCTAGAAAATAGCCTTTCATTAGTGAGAAGCAAAGGAGAGCTAGGCTGAAGTTTCCCAAAAACCATAAGGATTGGATGATAGAGGACTGGAAGAAGGTAATCTCTGATGAGTCTAGCTTTCAGCTTTGCCCAACACCTGGTCGTCTAATGGTTAGACAGAGACCCGAAGAGGCATGCAAGCCACAATGTCTTGCACCCACTGTGAAATTTTGTGGAGGATCAGTGAGGATCTGTGGATGCTTCAGCAAGGCTGGAATTGGGCAGGTTAATCTTTGCGAAGGACGTATGAATCAAGGTTATCCTTGAAAAACACTTGCTTCCTTGTGCTCAGGCAATATTCCCCAACTGTGAGGACTGGTTTTTCCAGCAGAAGAATGCCCTATGCCACACAGCTAGGTCAATCAATAGTGGATAAAGGAGCATCACATCAAGACCCTGTCATGGCCAGCACAATCTCCAGACCTGAACCCCTTTGAAAAACTTTGGAATGTAATGAAGATGAAGATGGATAGTCACAAGCCATCAATCAAAGAACAGCTTAAATGTTTTGTGCCAGTTGTGGTATAAGGTCACCCAAAAGCAATGTGAAAGACTGGTGAAAAGCATGCCAAGACGTATGAAAGCTGTAATTAAAAAATCATGGTTATTCCACCAAATATTGATATCTGAACTCTTCCTGAGTTAAAACATTAGCATTGTTGTTTCTAATAATTATGAACGTGTTTTCTTTGCCTTATTTAAGGTCTGAAAGCACTGTTTTTTTTATTATTTTGATGATTTCTAAATTGCTTCAAATAAATTCAACATTTTTAGCTTTGAATTTCAGAGACATGTTGTCAGTAGTTTATAGAATAAAAGAACAATTCACATTTTACTCAAAAATATACTTAGAAAGAAAAAACTGAGAATCTGAAAATTTTGCAGTGGTCTCTTAATTTTCACAAGAGCTGTATATGTATCTTTGATGTTATCCATTATCCACACAACAAAAAACAGCAGAAATTTTTTTTTTTAAGAGAAAAACTTTTTTAGAAAAAAAAAACGGTGTACAACATAACCCACAGCAGGACAGACCATAGAAATAAAGGAAAAACTGGGCAGCACTACAAAGTAAGAGTTATGGGTGCAATCCTGAAGAGGCAGTGTCCAAAAACCCACAATCAATACCAAAAAAGAAAAAAAAAATAGGCAGCACTTCAAAATTAAATGAAAATAATGTAGATATTTAGGCTGGCTTCACATTTGCGTATGGGAAGGCAGCGTATTGCTGCGTTCCCATACGCAGTCAAACGCATGCGCACTGCGTTCCTATGTTTAACATAGGAACGCATAGTGCTTGCGTTTGCTGCGTTCGGGTGCGGATGCGGACGATATCTGCTCCTTCCGATGTCCAGCATCCGCACCCGGGACGCAGCCAGTTGCATTTTTTTGTGCGTTCGGGGAGCTTGGAAAATCAGCAAGCGTCCCCAAGCGCACAAAAAAATGCATTGGCTTCAATGGGTCCGCAGTGTTCTACGCTTGACAGCGCAGGAGAACGCTGCGGACCCATTGAAAAATTTCCCGGTGGCCGCCGGTGATGTCACAGGAGCTCACTGACGGCCACCGGGAGATCAGCTGGAGCCACTGCTGTCCTCTTCCTCCCCACCGCTGGTAATCTGCTAGCGATGTCGGCGGGGAGAACAGCTGATCTGACAGCTGTTTGAATCTTCCCGCGCCGACATCTCCTCTCGGTGTCGGCGCGGGAAGATTCATACAGCTGTCAAATCAGCTGTTCTCCCCGCCGACATGTCCCGGAGTTTACCGGCGGCCGGGAGGCGGAGATCTCCGGAGCTGATCTCCGCCCCCGGACACCGCTGATTGGCTGCTGGACTCCACAGTGATGTGTCCGCAGGTGGACATTATCCGCTGCGGACACATCTTTAGGCCCTGCTTTGCACTGCGTTTGTGTCTGCATGCCATCAGCATGCAGACACAAACGCAAATGTGAAGCCAGCCTTACTGATCCATGGCAACATTTCAGCAGATTGCTCCTCTGCCTTTCTCAAGCAACATGCTTACACACTCTGCACTTAAATAGACAGGTGTTTAACAATCACTCAGTTATTCAAATTTTATTGTGAAAATCAATATAGATACAATAGTGCACACTTCATGTGCTTCATATACTATCCATAAAATAAATCATGTGCATAAGCTGACATATATCAGTATTTACAAAAGTACATGTGCATATATCAATAAAAGCTCGAGAATACTGTCAATCTTATGGAGGTACAATTTGAATATCAATCATATAGCAAAAAGAGATTACATTACTGTCATATGTCATTTCTGAGGCCGCATACACATACACAGTTCTCCATGCCATCTTCGGTGTCCTCTTGGCTGAACTGTGCAAGTCCATGGCACGTCATCATCCCCACCAATCACTGCAGTGCATGTGAGCATGTGCAGTAGGCTCGTTCATCGTCACCATTTTAACTTTGGGCAAACTTACCCTCTACACACTGTGAGGTAGCACCCGGGGAATCCACTTGCATAACGACAACAACACGTGTTTATAAGTTAACTAATGTCTACCCGTTTATTTTCACATATTAATAACATAAGCCGGGTAGCATGTTTGACACATTGCACATTGATTATAAACACTTTACATAAATACACCATACATTTACATAGAACATTACATAACACTTATTGCACATAACGTCTTATAGTAACCCGGGTCCTGTAACCACCTCTCTGTCCCCATTGGAGCTCTAACAACCGCTCCCATGGTGGCTACGGCCTCCGGCCTATATACACTTTACACATACATTTATCAGTTTACCCTGTATATGTATCAATGATGACACCTCCGGGTTCAGAACAGGGATTGAGCAACCTGAGTACCGGGTATGTGATGTATCCCCAAGGGGCTCCTTCCTGGACGCATCTCAACCTACGTCCCAGTCAGAGTCCACCTGGTTCAACCATGGTGTCCCCACTCTAGAAGCCCTTTTTAACCCCTGCATCTGACCCTCGCTACATACGCTTCCACTGGCCCTGTGGGTCCCAATGGCGCTACCTGCCACCTGGCTTTAGTCACCCAGCCTAATGACTCCATATATATCTCGTAGTCAGGATTCCTGCCTGACCGGGACCTTACATATCCCATGTGATCCATCATACAATATTCATGGATCCCATGCATCCTACACACCCGCTCACAGCCCATCATAATAAATCCATGGACTGTGGCTCCTCCATGACCATAACAGGGACCTGGTCAACCATAGAATCCGGGCTAACCATGCGTCACCATGGCCTACTCACCACGGTACGGGCCACCAAACCTCCATCTCATGGCAGGTCTCCAGGTCAACGACTGTACCCTGCGTCTCAGTAGCACCCTATCGGATCAGCCATGGTTACCCTTCTAGGAGCCTTCGTGACCCCTGTCTCTGGCCACAGGCACACCCACACCATTAGAGGTCGTGGTTGAGGGACAGGTACCCGCTGCAAGCAGCAGGGCAAGCCTCCCTCTCGTCCCACAGGGACGGAACGCCTCCAATATCATCCACTCCAGCTGGGGATCTCCCACAGACTCCACACATGGCCTTTCTACCTAAGCCATAGCATACACATATAGTTAAAACAGGTCCCTCACTGACTATCTAGTCGGACCTCGGGCGGCTATGCCCGCCAGGCACATTTCACGCACCAGGTGCACAGTTCACACAAGCATTCGAGAACTGCTTTCTTACCAGGAACGGATCCGGGTCTCGCTGCCTGGGTCTCGGGTTCACCAAGGGTCCCCAAGGGCTCCTTTCCCGGATGTGTCTCAACCACATACCCGGACCAGTCTCCACCTGGGTCAGCCCCGGCTTCCCCACTCCAGGAGCTGTAACAACACTGGACCTGGTCACCAGTATGGAGCTAGCATGCTCCCTTCATTCCACACAGAGACCTGGACTGGACTGCTCTGCACTCTGGCTGCTCATGGATCACCATCCTCTCAGGCTGATCTCTGGCTGATAATGAATCTCGCAGACACTCAGGTGGCAGGCTCTTATCGTGCTTGCCACTCCCACACTAACTCATCCAGCTGGGCTGCTATTCCTCAGGACACACCCACCTGACACACCCACCTGGGCTGTCAGCAATCAACACCCATTTCTTTTCTCAGGGCCCCATCGATCTCAGGAGCCACTCACAGCCGCTCATTAGGCTCATGATTGTATCACATCTACAGCAGTCACTCTCAGATTTAACACCTTGTGTTCTGGGTAGGTTCACAGAGCATCATCACAGGAAAACCGCCAGTGTGAACAGGATCATACCCTGATCCTGCATGTGATGCGCCCCGGCCAAGGGGATCATGCCGGCGGTGCCTCTCAACACACAAACAATGTAATACATCTTAAAATCGTCATGTTAAAACCACGAAAAAAAACATGTGTTAGCAACATAAATACACTTAAGAGCCAGTGAGATCCTTTTATTATAGAGGTTTCTTCTATACAACTGTATGTAATTTAGTGAGAAGAGCAACAATGAAAAAGATCTGAAGTTTCAAATGCCCATAGACAAGGAGGAAAGTGGACAGAAACTTTATAGAGATTGGAATTACAATGGATTTATTACCGTATATACTCGTGTATAAGCCGACCCGTGTATAAGCCGACCCCCCTACTTTTGCCCCCAAAACCTGGGAAAACCTATTGACTCGTGTATAAGCCGAGGGTGGACTCCAGCACAGGTATACAGCCCCCAGCAGTGTGGTATATACAGGCAGCAGCCCCCAGCAGTGTGGTATATACAGGCAGCAGCCCCCAGCAGTGAGGTATATACAGGCAGCAGCCCCCAGCAGTGTGGTATATACAGGCAGCAGCCCCCAGCAGTGTGGTATATACAGGCAGCAGCCCCCAGCAGTGTGGTATATACAGGCAGCAGCCCCCAGCAGTGTGGTATATACAGGCAGCAGCCCCCAGCAGTGTGGTATATACAGGCAGCAGCCCCCAGCAGTGTGGTATATACAGGCAGCAGCCCCCAGCAGTGAGGTATATACAGGCAGCAGCCCCCAGCAGTGTGGTATATACAGGCAGCAGCCCCCAGCAGTGTGGTATATACAGGCAGCAGCCCCCAGCAGTGTGGTATATACAGGCAGCAGCCCCCAGCAGTGTGGTATATACAGGCAGCAGCCCCCAGCAGTGTGGTATATACAGGCAGCAGCCCCCAGCAGTGAGGTATATACAGGCAGCAGCCCCCAGCAGTGTGGTATATACAGGCAGCAGCCCCCAGCAGTGTGGTATATACAGGCAGCAGCCCCCAAGCAGTGTGGTATATACAGGCAGCAGCCCCCAGCAGTGTGGTATATACAGGCAGCAGCCCCCAGCAGTGTGGTATATACAGGCAGCAGCCCCCAGCAGTGTGGTATATACAGGCAGCAGCCCCCAGCAGTGAGGTATATACAGGCAGCAGCCCCCAGCAGTGTGGTATATACAGGCAGCAGCCCCCAGCAGTGTGGTATATACAGGCAGCAGCCCCCAGCAGTGTGGTATATACAGGCAGCAGCCCCCAGCAGTGTGGTATATACAGGCAGCAGCCCCCAGCAGTGTGGTATATACAGGCAGCAGCCCCCAGCAGTGTGGTATATACAGGCAGCAGCCCCCAGCAGTGTGGTATATACAGGCAGCAGCCCCCAGCAGTGAGGTATATACAGGCAGCAGCCCCCAGCAGTGTGGTATATACAGGCAGCAGCCCCCAGCAGTGTGGTATATACAGGCAGCAGCCCCCAGCAGTGTGGTATATACAGGCAGCAGCCCCCAGCAGTGTGGTATATACAGGCAGCAGCCCCCAGCAGTGTGGTATATACAGGCAGCAGCCCCCAGCAGTGTGGTATATACAGGCAGCAGCCCCCAGCAGTGAGGTATATACAGGCAGCAGCCCCCAGCAGTGTGGTATATACAGGCAGCAGCCCCCAGCAGTGTGGTATATACAGGCAGCAGCCCCCAGCAGTGTGGTATATACAGGCAGCAGCCCCCAGCAGTGTGGTATATACAGGCAGCAGCCCCCAGCAGTGTGGTATATACAGGCAGCAGCCCCCAGCAGTGAGGTATATACAGGCAGCAGCCCCCAGCAGTGTGGTATACAGCAGCCTCCCCAGCAGTGTGGTATACAGCAGCCTCCCCAGCAGTGTGGTATATACAGGCAGCAGCCCCAGCAGTGTGGTATATACAGGCAGCAGCCCCCAGCAGTGTGGTATATACAGGCCCCCCGATTACCCACCCCCGTAGTTTATGCAGGCCACCCGATCCCCCCCCCCCCGTAGTATATACAGGCCCCCCGATTCCCACCCTCTATGTAGTATATACAGGCCCCCCGCGCTCTATATACAGGCCCCCGGTTGCAGCCACAGACCTGTAAGAGAATCGCTTTCATACTTACCCTCCTCACTGTCATCGCGCGTCCTCGTCTCCTTCCAGCTTCTTCCCGGCGCATCCACAATGACGTCATTGTGGACGCGCCGGGTACAAGCGGGAAGGAGACCGGAGGAGCGCGGGTAACAGCGAGGAGGGTAAGTATGAAAGCGATTCTCTTACAGGTCTGTGGCTGCAACCGGGGGCCTGTATATAGAGCGCGGGGGGCCTGTATATACTACATAGAGGGTGGGAATCGGGGGCCTGTATATACTACGGGGGGGGGGATCGGGTGGCCTGCATAAACTACGGGGGGCCTGTATATACTACGGGGCGGGGGGGATCGGGGGGCCTGTATAAACTACGGGGGGGGGGGGATCGGGGGGCCTGTATAAACTACTGGGGGAGAGCAATGTAATATGCACGGCTCCCCCTGCTGCTGATGGACAGGGGGATGCCGTGCATATTGCATTGCACTAATAGAGCGGCCCCACGTGACCGGCCGCTCATAGTGCAGCCTCCCCCTGCCTCCTCCAGCCCCCGGACACCGGCCCCCCCCCACTCAGCTGTATAGTGACTCGTGTATAAGCCGAGGGGGGCACTTTTCAGCACAATTTTTGTGCTGAAAAACTCGGCTTATACACGAGTATATACGGTAGTTGGGGACTCTTAAACCAAGGGTAGTGATGGGCGAGTCCTAAATTACTCGGAATCGCTTGACTCTAGCGAGTCCGAGCCCGGGACTCGCTACTCGTTGCGAGTCTAGCGAGTCCAATGTTAATGAATGGGGAAGCGAGTAATAGCGAGTAGTGTGCGATTTACAAATCACAGATGTGTCTCGGAAGCTTCAGCCTGAAGCAATCCTAGATTTGTCAGAGACTCTGACAAAACTAGGATTGCCATTGATTTGCATTGGACTCGTTTACTGTGCAAGTAATTGCTGGGAAACTCGCACAGATAAGAGTCCGGCTGTCTGCTCTGTGTGCTGGCTGCCGCAGCTCCAGGGTCCTAGAGCCCACCTGCTGCCTGATGTAGCAGAGCTGAGATTGTTCTCAGTCTGCTCATTCCCTGTGCATAGACATCTATATCTATGCAAAGGGATGTAGCAGAGAGGACATAGAGTTTTGGACTGCGTCGGATGGAAGAGGATTTTTTTAATTAAAGATGGAGTCCCTAATGGCTTTTTTTTTTTATTTCTAATAAAAAATTTTCTCTGTGTTGTGTTTTTTTTAAAACAATTTAATAGAAATTCATGGCGGTCATGTCTAATATTGGCGTGACCACCATAAATTTTGGGCTTAGGGCCAGCTGATAATACAAAGCTGGCCCTAACCTCTTTATTACCCAGCGTGCCACCGCCACCAGGGCCGCTGGAAGAGCGGGGTTCAGCACCAGAGGATGGCGCTTCAATGAACGCGCCATCTTCTGGGGTGGCTGCGGGCTGCAATTTGCAGCGGGGGGTGCCCAGAAAGCTTGGGCATCCCTGCGCTGCGGATTCCAGCCCCCAGCTGCTTAGCTGTACCTGGCTAGACATAGAAATTGTGCGGAGCCCCACGCATTTTTTTTTTATTATTTCATGAAATTCATGAAATAATAAAAAAAAGGGCTCCCCTATATTCTTGTGTCTGGCCAGGTAAAAATAGGCACCTGGGGGTTGGGGGCAGCCCGTCGCTGCCTGCTGGATCCGGCTGGTTCCAGAAATACGGAGAAGCCCATGTAATTTTTTTTTCTGAAAAATCAATAAAACAATCCTAAAAAAGGGACTGCATCTTTATTAACCCCTCGCCCATGGTCCAGGGGTTAATAAAGATGCAGTCTCTTTTATTTACATTGTTTTATGGATTTGTCAGAAAAATTTTTCGCGTGGGCTTCGCCGTATTTCTGGAACCAGCCGGATCCAGCAGGGCTGCCCCCAACCCCCAGGTGCCTATTTGTACCTGGCCGGACACAAGAATATAGGGGAGCCCTTTTTTTTAATTATTTCATGAATTTCATGAAATAATAAAAAAAAAATGCGTGGGGCTCCGCGCAATTTCTATGTCTAGCCAGGTACAGCTAAGCAGCTGGGAGCTGGAATCCGCAGCACAGGAAGGCCCAAATTTTCTGGGCACCCCCCGCTGCAAATTGCAGCCCGCAGCCGCCCCAGAAGATGGCGCGTTCATTGAAGCGCCATCCTCTGGTACTGAACCCCGCTCTTCCAGCGGCCCTGGTGGCGGTGGCACGCTGGGTATTAAAGGGGTTAATACCAGCTTTGTTATACAAGCTGGTATTAAGCCCGAGATTCTTAATGTCAGGCCACGTTTGACCCAGCCACTAAGAATCTCCAATAAAGGGTTAAAAAAACACAACACAGAGAAAAATTTTTATTAGAAATGAAAAAAAAAGCCATTAGGGACTCCATCTTTAATTAAAAAAATCCTCTTCCGTCCGACGTAGTCCAAAACGAGATGTCCTCTCTGCTACATCCCCTGTGCATAGATATAGATGTCTATGCACAGGGATGAGCAGACTGAGAACAATCGCAGCACTGCTACATCATCTCTGAGCAGGCGTGCTCTAGGACCCTGGAGCTGCGGCAGTCTGTACAGAGCAGACAGCTGGACTCGGCTCGCAAAGTAACAGCAGTTACTTTGCGATTTTCCCTGTGATTACTTGCACAGTAATCAGACCGATGCAAGTCAAAGGCAATCCTAGTTTTGTCAGAGTCTCTGACAAAACTAGGATTGCCATTGATTTACATTGGACTCGTTGCTGTGCGAGTAATCGCTGGGAAACTCGCAGAGTACTGAGTCCTGCGAGTCCCTTACTACTCGCCGAGTAACGAGTCCTAGCGAGTAGATGCGCCCATCCCTAACCAAGGGGATTAAATGTAGATTTTAAATTACATCCAGTTGTAGATAAGAGACCCCTATAATAAAAGGATCTCATTGGAATCTTCAGTGTATATGTGCTGCTAATGAAAAGTTTTTCGTGGTTTTAACATGATAATTTTAACATGTATTCCATCGTTTGTTTTTTAGAAACATGGAAATGGGAAGAGAATGCTCATGGAAATATGGAGGGTACTGATAAAGTTACGATTACATTTATGATATGTGACAGGTATTTTTCTGTATAAACCTGTTTTTTATGCAACCACCCTATATGCTGCAGTTTCTTGTAGACAATTGTCTTGTATGCAAATAGGTAACTGAAGTGTGTCTTGATCTGTGCATAAGCTAATGCCCCTTGTGGAATGCAAGTGTGTGTGGCAGTGTAGCAACTTGGGGAACACTGAGCTCCTTTAGTGTTTCCCCAAAAAATGTAGTTAAGCAGCAAGGAGTGAGCCAGAAGTGGCATACTCAATGTCTGTGGCCACCATGCTATGCCATGGTTACTAAGAAGCACAAGTGTGATAGGCGTCGAGGGGGCAAGTTTGCCCATAGTTAAAATGGCAATGATGAACGGGCCTACTGCACATGCTCATGTGCATGCGCACTGCAGTGATTGGTGGGGATGATGATACGTCACGGACATGTGCCCTTCAGCCAGGAAGACGCCGAAGACGGCATGGAGAACCGTGTATGACGTATGACTGTGATGTAATATTTTTGCTATATATTTGGTTTTCAAATAGTACCTCCATAAGAGTGACAGTATTCTTTTATTAATGTATGCACATGCACTTTTGTAAATCCAGATATATATCAGCCTATGCACATGATATATTCTATGGATAGTATATGAAGCACATGAAGTATGCACTATTGAATCTGTATTCATTTACACTGTTAAATTTGTATAATTGATTGATTGTTAAACACTAGTAATACTATCTAAGCTTAGATTCAATGTGGGCATGTTGCTTGAGAAAGGCAGTGCAATCTGCTGAAATATTGCCGGGGATCAGTAAATATCCACCTTATTTTCACTTAATTTTGGAGTGCTGCCTGTTTTTTTCTTTTTTTGTATGGATGGATAGAGAGATTATTTGAGGAATACAAACAATCAAAAAATTAAATGCATCACTCCTTAGTAGAGGTATCAAATGCCTTTAATGAACCTTCTGGATGGTAATAGCAATGTTTCAACCCGAAACAACATTTTTCTAGTATTTTTTGGGACTGAAACGTTGCTATTGCCATCCTGAGGGCCCATTAAAGGCATTTGATAGCTCTATCAGGAGTGCTGCATATCATTTTTTAGTGGTCTTTATGACATAGCAGATGAAGTATTGCTTGAATTGATTTGCACCCTGCTTGACCAGACGTGCTGCTCTGTTTTTGTTTTAGTTTGATGAATAGGTAGGATAGACTTATAGATAGTATAGATTGAAGTCAAATAGCTATATAATGTCCCATCCCCTTACATATTTTAAGCTTGCACCCTTTAGTGCTGTTCATGTGGCACTAAATTATTTTGTTTGTTTAACCTTGTACTTAGCATCAAAATAAATATTAATTTAAAAAAAATTAATTGTGACCCCACCTATTTTTTTTAGCCAGCTATGGTAAAGCAGACAGCTGGAGCCTGCAGGCCACAGCTGTAAAGTTTACCTTGGCTGCTAATCCAAAACAGAGGTCAACCTATGCTTTTTTTTAAAGTAACTTATTTATAAATAAACACTAAATTTTAAAAAATGACAATGGTCTGGCATTCCTAGGGTGGAAAAGGCCTTTATTGGGCCCTTCCCAGCCTAAAAATAGCAGGCCGCAGTCGTCCCAGAACTGGCATCCATTAGATATACCAATCCTGGTGCTTTCACCTGGCTCTTCCCACTGCCCTGGTAAGTTGGTAAACCGGGTAATTGTACTTTGAGTTTATGCCAGCTGTGTAATGTCAAGGGTTAGTAATGTCGAGGCCTCTATCAGATACCTAGCAGGGTGGGCCATTTATATGGATGCACCTGAATAAAATGGGCATGGTGGTGATATCAACATTCTGTTTGTGGCACATTAGTATATGGGAGTAGGAAAACGTTTCCAGATGGGTGGTGACCATGGTGGCCATTTTGGATCCAACTTTATTTTTGTCAATGAGAAGAGTGTCATGTGACACATCAAACTTGTTGAGTATTTTATAAGAAAAACAATGGTGTGCTTGGATTTAACGTAACTTTATTCCTTCAAATGTTATTTACAAGTTTATGACTACTTATAAAATGTGTTCAAAGTGTTGCCCATTATGTTGGATTGTCAATGCAACCCTCTTCTCCCACTCTTGACACACTAATAGCAACACCGCAGAAGAAATGCTAACACAGGCTTCCAGTATCCGTTGTTTCAGATGCTGCACATCTCATATCTTCACAGCATAGACAATTGCCTTCAGATGAGTGAGGCAAACGTTTTTGTGAATGGTGAAATTAACAAACAAAACCACCGCTATTGGTCTGACACTAACCCACAGTGGATAGATCCCTCCAAGACTAATGGAACACAAAAAATATAGTGGGGCCATTGCTTATCAATGGAAACCTCAATGCCACTGGGTATCTGAATCATGTAGCAATTTCAGATATCCAGTTGCATTGAGGTTTCCATTTGATGAAGAATGGCTCCACTATCTTTTTACCGGTCATGATAAAACAACTACGAGGGAACAGTATATATTTAGGAGACAGAAAATACAAGCCTACATTTTAGTAATGTAAAACTTCTATCCAGGAACACAAACTGTTTTTCAAGATAATTAAAATATTAGTCAATAGAAAACAAACTTCAGTTTAGAAATTAGTAAGATATATTAGCCGTGGAAAAATGTAAAGTAGGTTAAAAGTTTTCTCTTACTCAACATATTCTTTATGGCATCAGAGCCTTGCTTCTGTTTTCAGCTTCCTTGTTCTCCCATAAAGAAATACCTCTAATGATTTTGTGTTGTTGCATTTTTCTGCTGAGTTTACAGAAAAAAAGCTCAAAGAACCAAAATTTAATTGGTCTCACCTGCACCAACAGTGACAGCTCCTCTTCTCAGCGATAGATGGATTGTCAATTAAAAGCCTTTAAATATTTATTCTGAGCACATATCTTATCTCTTTTTTGTAGTGCTAACATTCGCATATGTTGAGGTCACTGCGTGGGAGGTTTCTTTTTAGTAGGTATTAGCTTTTGTTATAACAAATCTTCTAAAGTGCTTCACTATGTACAGTATATAGACAAAAGTATCTGGATACCGGCACATTATACCTACATTAGCGTTAATGATATCCCAATGTTAATGTATAGCCATTATTATGGAGTTGGTCTTCAGTTTACAGCTATTATTACAGATAGGCTGATCATTTGCAATTTCAATTCAATGACTTTACTGATTTTTCCCCAAAAGTGCAATTTGCATGAACATTTTTTGAGAATCTCATTACTCTAAAGATTGTAATTATTCTGAATATGCATATGGGGAGAGGAAAGAGAGAGAATCTTTATCATGAGAGCTTACACTCTATAGGAAGGAGAGAGACAGGACCCCATTAAGCATAAGACCTTACACTCTACATGAGAGAGAAAGAGAGAGAACCCCATTGACCATAGGAGCTTTCAATCTAAAAGATAGAAAGACTTACCCAGTGTCTTTGAGGTGAGAACGACTCTACCATACACACTGTGCTCCACTGGGAACTACTGATTTCTACTGTTACAGGTACTGACCGCCAGTGTACAAGATATGATGTCATAGTTGCAGGGCATTATGAGGAGGCTCTCACACATATTGAATATAGCACAGTCCCTTAAGGCCCAGTCTCACATAATGACGCATCAGCAATCCCAATCCCGATAACGATGTGCAGAGATCGCTGCTGCCTCGTTTACACATTGCTGGTAAGATGTCAAACAGACATCTCACCAGCGATGTGAAAAACGACGCATTAGAAATCCAGAATTATACCGAGGTCGTTGTGATTTTTCTCTCCATAGCATAGCATTGAGATCGTTGCTCATTATTTTTGTCAAACACAACGATGTAGCGTTCACAGTGGGAGCACAATGACGCAGGAATGACCCAGAGTAGTGTGACGATCAACAATCTCACAGCAGGGGCCAGATCGTTGGTGCGTGTCACACAGAATGACATCGCTGTGCCTTTATCCTTCAGCAATAGGGTAAATGGTGCAAGGCCACTTTTTTTCTTTGTCAATTGCAAATCAATTTTCAACATGTTAGAAATTAAGTAAAAATGAAAATTTAAGCAAATGTGACTCCGGACACCAATCTGGCCATTTTCAATGCCATATGAAGGATCAGCACAAGGGCCGAGGATGAAATACTGGAACCATCCCATGGACAACGCTTCCAGTATATCCATGCAGCACCGACAGCATGGTGTGAAGAACAGATCCAGGGCTTCAGGACAAGCTACACTAATCTATAGCTCCCAAAAGGCTATGCAGTGCTTTTTGAGGTTCGCAAATTATTATAGAAAGTTGATTAAAGGTTTTTCCCAAATTGTTAAGCCTCTTACGGACCTCACTTGTAAAGGGGCAGAGCTAAATGCTTGCTCACCAGAAGCTGTCAGGCTTTTAAAAATTTGAAGAAATGTTTTATGTTTGCCCTGTGCTTGTTCAAACAGACCTCCAGACTCCGTTCATTGTGGAGTTAGCTGCTTCTGAGGTTGGGGTGGGGGCTGTATTGTCCCCAGGTCCAAAGACCTTAACTAACCTGCGACCATGTGCCTTTTTCTCGAAAAAGTTTTCTCCTGCTGAATGGAACTATGATGTCGGCAATCGAGAGTTGCTTGCTGTCACGTTGGCTTTTAAAGAATGGAGGCATTTTTTGGAAGGAGCTGTTCATCCCGTCATCGTGGTGACAGATCACAAAAATTTAGCCTATATTGATTCTGCCAAGCAGTTAACCCCTAGATAGGCCAGATGGTCTTTATTTTTCTCTAGATTTAATTTCTCTATTACATTCAGACCTGGATATAAAAATGTAATTGTGGCCACCGTGTTTCAGAGTTTTGATTCGTTGTCTCCTCCGGAACCTCCATCCTCCATTCTTCCTCATGGTATTGTTATGGCCATGCTTTCCTTTGAGCTGGAAGCTGAAATACGTACTGCTCAGTCCTTCGCTCCTTCCGATACCCATGAATTCAAGTTGCTTGTTCCTGTGAACCTCTGATGACATCTTTTACAAGAATTCCATAATTCTATGTTGAGTGGTCATCCTGTGGTCACTGCTACCCAGAAGGTAGTTTCTAGACTATTTTGGTGGTCCGCTATGCATAGGGGTGTTAGAGAATTTGTGTCAGTTTTTGAAATTTGCGCAAGCACCATAGTATAGCTGGCTGGGAATTTGGCTCCTTTGCCAATTCCAGAAAGACCATGGAGTAATTTGTCCATGGATTTCATTTCTGATTTACCTCTGTCTGGGGGATTACTGCTATTTGGGTGGTGGTTGATTGATTCAGCAAACAAGCTGGGATTCCCCTTACTATTGTATCTAATAGGGGAGTACAATTCATCTCTAGATTTTGGAGGACCTTCTGCAAAAAATTAGGGATTGAGTTGTCCTTCTCTGCTTATCACCCTGAATCTAACGGGCAGACGGAGAGAACAAACAGTCTCTGGAACAAATTTTGAGATGTTTTGCCACCCATCAGCAGGACAACTGGTCATCGTTTCTTCCTCTGGCTGAATTTGCCTTCAACAGTTGGATTAATTAGTCCACTTGGACCTCACAGTTTTTCTGTAATTTTGGGTTCCATCCTCACTTTGGTGAATTCTCCATGATAAATTCTGGGTGTCCTGGGGTAGATGTCACCATTCAGGAGCTGGGGAATGTTTGGCAGGAGGTTAAGAAGAACATTGGGGTGGCTCAGCATCTTCAGAAATAGAAGGCCGATAGGAGGCGCTCATCTGGGGCCATTTTTAACGTGGGTGATAAGGTTAGCTATCCTCGAAGAATATTAGATTAAAGGTGCCCTCACTGAAGTTGGGTCCTAGGTTTATTGGTCCGTATGAGATTTTGGAGGTAGTCAATGCAGTTGCCTTGCAAATAATACCTCCCCAGTCATTCCGTATTCCCAATGTGTTCCACAAAACGTTGTTGAAGGAGTTTGTTCCCTCTGCTACGTCTCCCTTACCCCCACCTCCTCCGGTGTCCATGGAGGGTAACCTGGAATATGAAGTTCAAAGGATCATTGATTCCCGAATGGTCTGGACTTCCCTTCAATACCTGGTGCATTAGAAGGGATATGGACCCAAAGAACGGTCCTGGGTTCTGGCTCATTCTGTGAGGGATGATCGGTTGGTCTGGGCCTATCATTAGAGGTTTCCTGTAAAATCTGGAGGTCCAATGGCCCCTCCTTGAAAAGGAGGTACTGTCACCATCTCCACATTGCCTGTGTTGTCCTATGTTTTTGGAGACTGTCAGGCTGGTCTGGCTTTGTGCCTCAATCACCTGAATTCAGCTCAGTTAATTAAGAGCCTATTTAAACTAGCTTGCAGCTCTGCTCTGGGTCAATTGTACATTTGCTTTTGTCTATGTAGGAATTGATCTCTTTGTGTTCTGAAGCAGACCCTGCCTGACTTTGTTTCTTACCTGGATTTGCCCCTCTTCTAGTGACCTGACTTCTCTTTCTGCTTTGTACCTATGTACTCTGTTTCTGTCTCTCTGGTTCCTGACTTCAGATCGAATTGGATTTTGCTTCTGTTAACAGTTTGCTGTACTGCGCCATTTCTTTGACCAGAAAATAGTATAATTGTTATATTTACTTTCCATTTATTTCAGTTAGTTTTCTGCTCCTCTGAGACTAGTTATTACTTGTGACCAGCGTCACAGAAATAAACTTGATGTGTTTACTTACCTACTTTGTTTTCTATCATACAGTGAGGATTTTCCCTTTGAAAATGCATTAAAAAAAATAAAAAAATGCATAAAAATGTAAAAAAAAAACCCATAAAAATGCTTTAAAAATGTGTTAAAAATGCAGTGCATTTTTCCTGCCAGGAAACGCAACTCAGCCTGTGCACACATCCTAAGATGTTGCGCTTTTGACATAGTGAAAATACGCAGCATCAAAAACTCATCATGGACACACAACCTAATAAAATGTAGAAGGCTTTACTTTCAAATAACTATTAAAAAATGAACATGTTGTATTGGTCTATACAGTTTAATTCATCTAATATGTCTGGTAAAATACTAAAATATTCAGTAACATTAGTTTCATTTTAAATGTTACATCTTCAATATCATATTCTACTTTTTGATCATAAAGGCATGAACAGACTATGTGTGTGGCATGTACAATGACTCGAAGCTGGGAAACAGTACATTAATAATTAAACACATTGTTGCACTTGGATGACAATCATTCTGCAAAGTTGAGCAATCAAAGTAGTTTAATAAGAAGCTGAGACTGAAATATGTCAGAAACATAATCGAAATAGAAACTTTAATGACTATACCAAGGGATAAACAGACACTGAATGAAAATAACATAGTCTAACCTAACTAAAGCACAAAGCGCACATTCAGGAGCACACAGGAGAACAATTCAGAGGTTCAGCATAATCCAATTCACTTCTTAAGGTTCATTTCCTTCATCTATTACCAGCAAAATGTCATTTTGTCTTCTAAGATCTCAGAAGACAGCCAGCAGATGCCTGTTAGTTTCATAACACTTTTATGGATTATCACTGTGTTGTCACAGGACTTGGGAAAAAAAATCTATATATTGCCAATGATTAGAAATGCATGGTTTTATGCATAATACATGTGCATACTTATGTATTATTCCTATACTGAAGGTGTATAGCAGAAAGCAGCAAATGCACATGTATTGACAGCATAAAAGGATAGCTAGCATGAACAAGTATAGCACATAGAGTTGGAGTTTTTTCTTACATAATGCAACTGACATATGAACATCCTTATAAATGACAGAATTCTCTCCCCAGGAGCTTAAGTAGACAGGACAGGAAATATAATTTCTAGCATTTTTTAATAGATAATATAATTCATTTTTATATACCGTAACTAAATATTGACTGATATTGGATAGCTTTAAGCCTATTTGTTCATTCTATAAATTAGTCCACAAAGCAATCCCAATTGACCAAAATTCACTAAATAAATAATGCCAAAAAAGCCAACAAATAATGTGTTGTGAATTATACATGCTGATTAATATGTTAATAAACATACAACATTAGAACATGTATAGTGCAAGGCATATCTCCGACATAAGAGAATTGATTCTATTTTGAATACTGGAAAGTTTATCCTTTTTACTTTTTTTGCAATTCATTCTTCTTGTTTATGCAAAATTAAAGTGAACCTGACCCCTCCAAATGACCCCCAACTCTATTAATACCTGTCCCTGCACCCTTAAAGATGATTAGCAGCTGTCCTTTTGTGTAAAAAAAGCGTTTAGTAACATTGAGAAAAACGCTATTATAACCTTACATGTCAGGGACTTCTACACCGTGAGTAAGGGTGTTTTCACACTAGCGTTTATTTGAAATCGCGGCAGATGCGGTAAAAAAAACGCATCTGCAGCGATTACCGCATACCGGCTACACTTGCGGCACGGTTGCGGCACGGTTGCGGCAAGCCCCATATAATGTATAGGCGGGCTTGCGGCAGGTGCGGCAAGTGCGGTTTTGGCACTTGCGGCAGGTACGGCAGCAAAAAAAAACGCGGTCAGCCGCAGTTTTTTTCGCGTCTGCACCTGCGGCAAGTGCCAAAACCGCACTTGCCGCAAGTGCCAAAACCGCACTTGCCGCACCTGCTGCAAGCCCGCCTATACATTGTACGGGGTTTGCCGCAACCGTGCCGCAAGTGCAGCCAGTATGCGGTAATCGCGGCAGATGCAGTTTTTCACCGCATCTGCCGCGATTTCAAATTAACGCTGGTGTGAAAGGGGCCTTAGTCTCACAGGGCGTTCCCTATGAGACTCTAGCCCTCCTGACTCGCTCATTATCACGCCCCGATGGGCGTGATAACTAATCCTAATCCTCCTCGCCCTGCAGAAAGCTATTTGCGTCACATCCGGTCCTTGTGAAGTCTGTACACCCTTTTGGTGTAAGCCGACCTCATCATGCACATTGGGCATGCACGGCTTGTCGGTTTACACCTAAAGGGTGTACACACGTCACAGGGACCAGATGTGACGCAAATAGCGTCACACCGGCTATTACGCCCTTTCTGCAGGGCGAGGAGGATTAGGATTAGTTATCACGCCCATCGAGGTGTGATAATGAGCGAGTCAGGAGGGCTAGAGTCTCACAGGGAACGCCCTGTGAGACTTATTCGGTGTGAAGAAGTCCCTGAGATGTAAGTGAATAATAGCGTTTTTCACAATGTTACTAAACGTTTTTTTACACAAAAGGACTGCTGCTAATCATCTATAAGGGTGCAGGGACAGGTATTAATAGAGTTGGGGGTCATTTGGAGGGGTCAGGTTCCCTTTAAATGATTATGTGCTCCTAATGGATACAATTATTTTATAAATTAATGTATACCTGGAGAGGTTTAATTTGTATGATTTGTTGTCTTTAGAGCTAAGTGTAATTGAATTTGACAATTTTGACAAATTTTCACTAAAAATTTTTTTGCAGCAAATCATTTTGCTACAAATCCCAAAGACTCTAATTTTCCAGCAAATATGTATACAGTACAATATTGCTGTGCGAGTAGTAATAGCTCCCCGTTCAGATAGCGCTAACTGAATACTTTGAACTGTTTAAGTATTGGGATCCGAGTGAGTTCCCTATTGATTTGCATTGGATTTGTTAATCGCTACTTGTTAAAAGTTATCCAAACCTGAGTATCTCACTACTCACTCATCACTAGTATACACCACTTTGAGGTCCCCTAGGACTGTAATAATCCCCTTATCATCCTCAGAGAGGTGGGAAGGTTGAGAGACTAAATAGTGCACTGAGGTTAAAGATTTAGAAAATGCTTTTACAAATCAGGAAGCCATGGTCTGAATGTTAATCTTTAGCTTTATATTCAGTCAGATCCACTGCTAGTAGCAGGACAGGGCTCTCTGTAACTATAAGATTATTTTTTGGAGTTTTGCTAAGACAGGTACAGTAGTTATTTATATCATCTGTTAATGGTGGAGTTTCAAAGCCAAATTAACTGTTCCAACCTCGGTTAAGATAAAAAGAAAGATCCCTTGTATAGTACACACACCTCTCATTGTAGCATGTTTTGATAATGGCCAATATGAGTGGGACAGTATTATGCCTGTTTCTCCCATATAAGACAAATTAGTACCCTACCTAGCCATCTCTTTAACAAAAAAGTACTTGTTTTCACCTTATTGTTTTTAAGGTTAAGGGGATGCTTTTCTGGAATATCACAATTGGTAGAAGAGTTCACTGCAGAGTTTTATAGTAATACACATAATAAGGGTCTGTGTACCAGCTTGGCAAAGAAAATAACCAACCTAAATTCATGTTTCAATAAATCTAATGATGTATTTTTTTGTTCCAGCTAAAGGTCGTTTCACACTTGCATTTTTTTGTCTAGCATCCTAATCCGGCGAAAACCTTATACTACCTGATCAGGCCTGTCTCCATAGACTTAGAATCGGTATGCAGGAACATGCTGTGGCATAACATTTCCACTGGATCCTTACAATCGAGTCCTTTTGATCTCTTCCCCAGCAACACAATGTTGTGATTTTGTGGCTCATTAAAAAGCCTGATGTCACCAGATGCAGCGCACTGTGACCAAAAATAGAATGGGTTTCAATGGGTTTTGCTTATTCGGGGCTGTCCAGTGTGAACCGGACAGCCCCGGATCAGATTTCGGCCACATAGTATTCCTATGGGGCTGGATGAGGCCGGATAGCAGCTATTTGCCATCCGGTTCCCATCTGTCCGGGAGGATACAGGAGAATGCGGGTTTTACTCCCAGACAGAAAATCACAGCAAAAATCTGCACAAATCGGATTCTCTCGGATCCTCCCAGAAACGGCGCGATCCAGCGCTCCCTAACATGGGAGTCTATGGCGCCATATCGTGCCGGATCTGACATAAAGTTGGTCCGGCTCCCAGACGCCAGGTGCTAAGGCTCAGCACCGGCCGGCGCTGAACTTCAGCACCTGGAGAGCTCCCTGCCTGAGATTTCAGGACCTTGGCTAGCTACTGCAAGCCGTGATCCTGACATTTCAGCAGGGACAGCTTCTGAACCCTGCGATCTGCCGATTCTGGCAGAAAACAGGACCAGAAGGCATATTTGCCCTCCGTTTCTGTTCTATCTGGGGCTGTCAGGTTCTGTTTGGTGTTTCCTGCAAAACACCGGACAGAACCTGATAGCCCAAAACCGTGGTGTGAAGCTAACCTTAGTCATTACAGAGTACAACTGTTTAAAACACAGATCACAGGACATTCTATCATAACAGGGTGGTAACTAGAAAATGCAAAATGTATCACACACCATTTGAATACAATGGTGGGAATATAATGGTTAGGGGCAGTGAAGAGCTATATGGCCACATCTTACAGTATTTGAGAGTTTTTTAACCTTTTTAAGATGACTAAAAATAAATAATTGAATTGAAATATAAATACCCCATTTTTTGTTTCCTAAAAGTAAAAATTATAGAAAGAGAAAAGAAAAAGTAATTTGATGACAGCCATTGTATAAAATGCAGAAGGAAAAAATAATGCCGCACTCACCAGAGTTGGATTTTTCTTTCTTTAATCACTTGTTAAATCCATATGATTTGACAGCACAACAGGGAGGGGGTGCAGGGGAGGCGCCTCCCCTGCACCCCCTCCCTGCTGTGCTGTCAAATCGTATGGATTTAACAAGTGATTAAAGAAAGAAAAATCCAACTCCGGTGAGTGCGGAATTATTTTTTCCTTCTGAGTTGTGAATGGTCGGCTACTTGACTATTGCCAGCACCGTCCGGTCACCTGCAGCTATCGGTCACGAGAGTGACATAGGCCCATTGCAAGTTGTGTAAGTGCCCGCTTGTTTCCCCTTTTTTGACATTGTATAAAATGTCACACCTCTGATGTAAAAGAAACATTGAAGTAAACCACATGCCTTAACAAATATTGTATTTACGATAATTAACATAGTTGAGATTTTTGTCCTTAATTAAACATACTGTCCAAAAGCAATTGCTATTTGGACGTACAGTTACATCCATTTGTTTGACGGGTTAAAACTCCATAAAATAAATGTATACACATACAAACAAACAGACATACATATACTATCACATAAATATAGATACACATAGACAGGCTTCTAATGTTCAAAGGGGAAAGACACAAAAGTAATTATAGATAATTATTTATTGAAGAGACTGCAGTAAATAAACTTTAAAGGGAACCTGTCAGGTAATTTAAACTGCCTAACCTATCGCTACCTTTCCCTGCAACTTCCTACTACATCTCTAATCATCCCTGTCTCAGCTAAATGTCTAGTGTTATGCTTTAATAAATGCTTTTAATAACTTACATTTTCTCTGCAGGGTCTAGACGTGTGGGTATTTTCCATGTGGCTGCATGCTGCCCTCCTTTACTGGTAATCATGCCCTGGTGGGTGTATTAACATAGGCTCCAAGCACTCTCCCATCATCAGAAAGCTCTGTGCTCATTCCAGGAATGATGCTGCTGGCATCATTTCCAGTCCTGAGCATTGCACTGCTATGAGAGGTGTGTCATGTGAGGCTTCATCATGAGCAGTGTGCATGCCCAGAAACCTGCAATGCTACGCCTATTATAGCAGCGCAATGCGCAGGATCGGAAGTGACACTGGCGGCGTCATCCTTGGAATGAGCACAAAGCTTTCTGATGTTGGGAACGTATGTTAGCACGCCCACCGGGGAGTGATTACCAGGAAAGGAAGATGGCATGGAGCCACATAGTAAATACCTACATGTCTAGAACTTGCAGGGAATTTGTAAGTTATTAAAAGCATTTATTAAAGTATTACACTAGACATTTAGCTGAGACAGGGATGATTAGAGATGTAGTAGGAAGCTGCAGGGACAGGTAGCGATAGGTTAATCAGTCTAAACTACCTGACAGGTTCCCTTTAAGACCATTATTTAAACTTTTAAAATACACATTTAGGTCAGTCAGGGATGATTAGGCATGTTGTAGGAAGCTGTAGCCACAGGTAGTGATTAGGGATGAGCGAGTACTACAATAATCGGACTCGCTATACTTGTAACGAGTAGGTCCCGGTACCCGGTATTTGTTGCGAGTATAGCGAGTCCAATGGCAGTTAATGGGCCAGGGTGAGTACTTTCGCAGTGTATGTATATATACAATGCAAAAGTGCACTAAAAGTGAATAAAGGTTGTTAAAAAATAAAAAATATACTCACCTATCCGAAGCCTGCACCAGGAACGGCAAAGAAGACATCCGAGCAACGACAAGGACCTGTGAGTCTGACAGCCAGTCAGATGGCTGGTACTGATCTGGCCAATCAGATGGCCAGACGTCACAAGCCATGTGATCGCTACCAGCCACCTGATTGGCCAGATTGCCAGGTCATTGATGCACGTTCAAGACCTGGCAATCTGGCCAATCAGGTGGCTGGTAGCGATCAGGTGGTTTGTGACATCTGGCCATCTGATTAGCCAGATCGCTAGCAGCCATCTGATTGGTTGTCAGACTTGCAGGTCCTTGTCGTTGATCGGATATCTTCTTTGCTGGTCCAGGTGCAGGCGTCGGATAGGTGAGTAGGATATTTTTGTATTTTTTAACAACTTTTATTCACTCTTAGTGCACTTTCACAGTATATATATAGAAACACTACGAAAGTTAAAGGACTACTCGCTACTTCTGAGTAATCACAAGAAACTCGGGGAGTAGCAAGTAGCCCGAATATCGTTACTATTTGGCGAGTACCAAATAGTAACGATTATACTCGCTCACCCCTAGTAGTGATAGGTTAGAAGGTCCAAACTACCTGACAGGTTCCCTTTAACTGTTTACATACAACCTGTCATGAAATAAAATATTACACTGGCTCTCTAATTCTATCAACATTGCAATCTTCAATGCCAAGATAGTGATCTACCTTTTTAAAAATCCAACTGTATGACTAAAGATTGTGGCATTTATATACAGCAACTGAATACTGTATTTCCCATATTTATTTGCTCTATGTCTGATGTGGAAATGTAAAATTCCTGTGTTCTTTAGTGGATACCAGAAGCCTTTTGGGCCATTTTGAACTTCATTATTTTCACTGGCAGCTCCGATATCTGACCAAGCATGACATGTCAGTGTTCCGGTGTTTTCAGAAGCTGCAACAAAGTCTGATTCAATCACTTGCACATACCATTTCCATGGAGGTGCTAGGTCATGGTGCATTTCTTCTATGTCTAGCACATCCTATACAATTCTTACCTGTGCTCACAAAAGATCTTGTATTTGTCACATCACAAATTACAAATGATGAAAAGAATAGGTTTGACTGTGCATGCATTTTTTTCAATTAGTAGAGGGAAATAAACCTCTGCAAGGCACTCTTGGCAGCAGCATATTGTGGAAATTATTATTATCCCAAGATATATTGATTAAAATGAATTTAAAAATTAACTTTTTTCATGGGAAAACCCCTTTAAATAAATAAAGGCTACATAAAATGTGTTTCAGAATAAAATGTATTATTGGGTATGAAATGTGGGAAATTTTTCATGAGGGCTACTTTGCTTGTCGGCCTGTTTGCATGTAGGAATTTTTGTGTTGCAAATATTGACTATTACCTAGTCAACTGTTTTAATTGTAAATTTGGAAATTACCTATTATAAGTATTAACAGTAGTTTTAAATATTATTTACCTTTTGTGAATCCCATGCTAAGTGATCTGTCCTCTTTGTACTTCCACTGATTGCCTTTGAGCCTTTAAATGTCATATTGTCATGACAAGCAGACATGTTCTTGTGACCTCATTCTTCTGGGCCATTTAGACTGACGTTCAGGTAGTGGCCATCCACAGCATTAGTGTCAACTATTACTGCTGTACCAGTTTTATATTAGGACACTATGACAAACTCATTGGGAAAGTTCTGCCTTGTCTCTGTGACAAACTGAGCACTGAAACTGAGTCAATTCTACTATAATACTGAGTCAATGATACATTGGGCTTTCTGAATGACTCAACTCTGCCATTGAGCCCAAACTCCTACTGCAGTGTCTGTTCCAAATTGGAAATAATGTAAACTCATGCGGGTTATATTTTTGAGTCTACCCTGAAATTACTATTTTGTTCATCAACACCAATTATAAGTGTTTTATAAAAACAGCTGGCAGTGTCTATGATGGTCCCGGCAATCCCAGGTTGGGAGGCAAATGTAAAAAGGTGATGATAACTAGGCTAGCTTCTTAGTTCAGCTATGGAATAGTAGCAGAGGTGGCTGTAGTTAGGGATGGGCGAATCTACTCGCTAGGACTCGTTACTCGGCGAGTAGTAAGGGACTCGCAGGACTCGGTACTCTGCGAGTTTCCCAGTGATTACTCGCACGAGTCCAATGCAAATCAATATCAATCCTAGTTTTGTCAGAAACGCTGACAAAACTAGGATTGCCATTGTCTTGCATTAGACTCGGCTACTGTGCCAGTGATAGCAGGGAAACTCGCAAAGTAACTGCTGTTACATTGCGAGCCGAGTCCAGCTGTCTTCTCTGTGCAGCTCCAGGGTCCTAGAGCCCGCCTGCTCGCAGACATGATGTAGCAGAGCTGAGATTGTTCTCAGTCTGCTCATTCCCTGTGCATAGACATCTATATCTATGCACAGGGGATGTAGCAGAGAGGACATCGCGTTTTGACTACGTCGGACGGAAGAGGATTTTTTTAATTAAAGATGGAGTCTCTAATGGCTTTTTTCTTTTATTTCAAATAAAAAATTTTCTCTGTGTTTTTTTAACCCTTTATTGGAGATTCTTAGTGGCTGGGTCAAACGTGGCCTGACATTAAGAATTTCGGGCTTAATACCAGCTTGTATAACAAAGCTGGAATTAACCCCTTTATTACCCAGCGTGCTACCGCCACCAGGGCAGCTGGAAGAGCGGGGTTCAGCGCCAGAGGATGGCGCTTCAATGAACGCGCCATCTTCTGGGGCGGCTGCGGGCTGCAATTTGCAGCGGGGGGTGCCCAGAAAGCTTGGGCATCCCTGCGCTGCGGATTCCAGCCCTCAGCTGCTTAGCAGTACCTGGCTAGACATAGAAATTGCGTGGAGCCCCACGCATTTTTTTTTTATTATTTCATGAATTTCAGAGTCTCAGAGTCAGAGTCTCAGAGTCAGAATCTCAGAATTTCATGAAATAATTTTAAAAAAATGCGTGGGGCTCCGCGCAATTTCTATGTCTAGCCAGGTACAGCTAAGCAGCTGGGGGCTGGAATCTGCAGTGCAGGGATGCCCAAGCTTTCTGGGCACCCCCCGCTCCAAATTGCAGCCCGCAGCCGCCCCAGAAGATGGCGCGTTCATTGAAGCGCCATCCTCTGGCGCTGAACCCCGCTCTTCCAGCGGCCCTGGCAGCGGTGGCACGCTGGGTAATAAAGAGGTTAGGGCCAGCTTTGTATTATCAGCTGGCCCTAAGCCCGAAATTTATGGCGGTCACACCAATATTAGACATGACCGCCATGAATTTCTATTAAATTGTTTTAAAAAAAACACAACACAAAGAAAAATTTTTTATTAGAAATAAAAAAAAAAGCCATTAGGGACTCCATCTTTAATTAAAAAAATCCTCTTCCGTCCGACGCAGTCCAAAACGCGATGTCCTCTCTGCTACATCCCCTGTGCATAGATATAGATGTCAATGCACAGGGAATGAGCAGACTGAGAAAAATCTCAGCTCTGCTACATCATCTCTGTGCACAGACATTCATGTCTGTACACATGGAATGAGCAGACTGAGAACAATCTCAGCACTGCTACATCAGGCAGCAGGCGGGCTCTAGGACCCTGGAGCTGCACAGAGCAGACAGGACTCTTATCTGTGCGAGTTTCCCAGCGATTACTTACAAAGTAAACGAGTCCAATGCAAATACATGACAAAACTAGGATTGCTTCAGGCTGAAGCTTCCGAGACACATCTGTGATTTGTAAATCTCACACTACTCGCTATTACTCGCTTCCCCATTCATTAACATTGGACTCGCTAGACTCGCAACAAGTAGCGAGTCCTGTGCTCGGACTCGCTAGAGTCAAGCGATTCCGAGTAATTTAGGATTCGCCCATCACTAGCTGTAGTCCCATAAGAAGCTCAGACATCATAGGTTTCTTGAACGATTAAGACCATTTACTCCATGTTACATGCAAAGTTAACAGTGTACATTTAATTAACTCTCCCTCTTATTTAGCTCTGAGGGTTTCTTAGCAGTAGGCATCTTTGCTTTGGTTGGTTTTTAAGGTTTTGACATGTACAGTCTTACTTTGGCTTGGGAAGCACACTGTAGCATGAATATGCCTTTTTTTTTTTAGAAAGTCCTCTGTATAAGGTGCAGCCTTTCTATTCTTTACCGCTGGTAATCTCTAGAGGACAGAAACGAACAGGTGATGTCATTTCTCCTAAAAAACACAGTGCTGACATCATCACTATTGCGTCCTCACTCCTGCATCTCCAACAGCTACACTCAACTGCCTGAAAACTCCTAACTATTGCTAAGCGACCTTTGACCATATAAGAAAACTGTAGTTTAGAGAAAGACCAGCAGAGGGCAATGTGGGATTAGACATGCTAATGTGACACCCCTGCTGACTGGTAGCTACAGAGAAGTGTAGCAGCTGGAATGGTAAGCCCCAAACCAAAAGCACCCAACACGTCCCCGAATTCCTATACCTTGAACTTTATGCCAGGCAAGCGAGAAGTGGGAAACAGCAGAGTAGTGGGTGAAGCTTAGTTGGCGCCTGTGAGAGGGGAAGGCGTTAAAGTGGTTTACCTCAGAGTGAATGACAGTTAGTCAGTTTGGAGACGGAGGTTGGAGTTGAAGCAGGGCTCAGAACTGAGCAGAGTGACAAAGTAAAGACTATAAACAACAAAGGAGAAAACTGGGACTCTGCGGCCGGTGTCATCTTATGGCTGACCGGGTCTGAGGTTACTGATCAGGTGTAGTAGAGAAGGAGTCCAAGATGGAAGACCGGCGTTACGGAAACACTGAGGGACTGGGTCGACGGACAGGGTACAGGCCCTGTAAAAGTGGTTGGCTGCTATACACCTCGGCCACAGATTAACCGTTGTGATGAAGGGTCTTTATGCCCGGATCCAAACTGACCATCACACCAAAGGAAAAGCCTCATATAGGACTTGGGAGTCAGTGTGAGGACCCCCTGAGAAGTCCGCGACTGCTGGCCCTGACGTAGTGAGTGGTCCTGAGGAGAGAGACCCGGAAAGGCTTAAGAAAGGGGGTGCTTTGGTGAACCAGACCAGCTGCTGACAGGATACCGGTACTCTCACTGCAGGAAAACCGAGACTGTGTAAAAGCAAGCAGTGAAGTAAAGTACCCGGTTGAACTTGAGACATGAGTGAGAGTCTTTATTGAAGGTTCATGGCTGTGGAGTATGCAGATGAAGTCCATGGAGCCTCAGTTAAGAGTCTACAACATGGACACCAGCCAGTTATCCCACCAGGGAAGGACCTAGCCCAGGGTATTAGTAGCCTTAAGTCACTATCCAGCCCTTGCGAGCTTGAAGATATGGCCAGGGGTTTACCATGGACTATGTATCCAACCACAGACAGCTGTTTCGGGGTTATTGCCCCTCATCAGTGTGGAGCAGGATTCTGGCTGGGTGGGAGTCAGTGGGTGCTTTGTCATGGCTGTGGAGACCAGCATTTGAGAAGAGTTCAAGATTAAGAAATCTGAAGGACACCTGTCAGTAGTAAGTGCATACTCACCTTTACCTCACAATCACTTCACCAAAAACTATTAACCCGGCCCAGGTGTTAAATCAGCCCTGCCTGTGGAGAGCTTATCACCTTGCTGCATCCCATCATCATCCCTTGGAGCTGAGACAAGCAGCGGCGATCACATCTGGCCGCATACCAAAGGTGGCGTCACAGAGACAAACTTTTATTTCATTTTTTCCCCTTTTACATTTTTCCCCTTTTTAATTGCAGTCCCTCCAGGACCACAGAACCAGTCCACGGCCATTACCGTGACATTTCCCCTGTGAACAGACAGTAGGGACCGGTCCCGAGTAACCCACAGCCCTGAGGGCGATGCACTAATACAACTCTCAGAGCTAAAGTGTAGGAGTTATAATACACAATATTATAACATATGGTATACTCTGGGCCCAACATCACCTGGCAGAGGGTGCGTTAATCAAGCCAACGGGACCGAAACTGGGTAATACAGGGTGGAAGAATTTTATAGAGTATTAATTTGATGTATAGGGGCAGTCAGGGCATAATAGGCACCTTCATAGAATGCAATGTAGGTGATGCTGAAGGTGGTGATTTTAGTTTTTTTTTTATAGTCACAGGTTCACTTTAAGGTTCAATATTAGTAAAGCTTCAAAAAAGACTAAAATCACAACTATCTTTCATATTATTAGCTTGAACATAATAGCTTTCACCATGAATTTGTCGCTTCCATTAAATGAATGGCTTTCACACAGATTTGTTGGAGCATCCCTAGCATACTAATAATGGACCTCTGAAAACAAAGGCAGTTGGTTTACCATTCAATGCAGCTACTTCCAGATTGGAATTCGGCCAAGTGAACTTTAAATGATATGTTCTTCTTTCTTTTCTTATCATTTGTATTAAGCCTATAATTTAGAATAGCAATTGCCTTTTTCCCGTGTCTTTAAATAGCAAACATGTTTGATAAATAATGACATTAAATATGTAAAATTTGTGAATTTTATAGAAACCTACATATAAAGTTCATAAAATTCAAACTACAAAACTAATTTTGCTGTTTTTAGAGCATCACCTGATATATTAACATTATGACTTAGTTAATAACAATGAAAGAAGTCCTTCAAATCCAACCTATTATCTTCAGGGCCTCTGCTAATACAGTTGTACACACATACCTTTACTGCAGTATTCTAAGTATAAAGTTTAATTAAAGAAAACAAGGAAACACATTTTAATAGATAATATCAGGCAAATTTGGTTTCTCAAGCGCTTCACTGTGCCCTATAGAACAGGCGCTAAACCTCAGAAACTGTAAAGATGATGTAGCGATGTCACCCACTTAATTGTAATTAGAAGAGGCAGTATTTGAACGGAGCAGGGCACCACTGATCGCAATCTGGAGTCACTTATCGGAACAGACTGAACAATGTACATGCAGTGCTGGACAAGTATAAAACTCTTTTATTAGAGGTATAAAGGGACACATCCAGGGATATAAAGAGGCTGTAGGTACCCGATTCACAAGATGATGGCATGGTGATGGGCAGGATTTAGAACCAAAAAATGGTGACCAGTTCAAATTAACAGGCAACCAATCTAGAGTGAAAGTCTGTGCTCTAAATATCAAGATATATGGAATAGATGGAATTTACAGTATGGTACCAGAAACATTCAGGAGATTGTTCTGGCAATGTAGATCCCACCTTTTCCCTTCCTTCCATCTGTGCCTTATGAAGTGAGTTGGAGCAGGTCTAGAGAATGTCTCCAAGGACAGTAGTGATTGTGTGAAGCACAAGACAGTCTTGCTTGAAGAAGGAATGGCACACATATATAGTAACATACAGTTACCTTGCACAAATACTGCCAAATAATTTAGTAAAGTTAAATTACTGAAAAAGACATCCTAAGCTTTCCACCTGCTAAGGCTTGGGTCACACATAAGCCCTTGGTCCGTTTTTGGCATCAGTTTTTGCATTTTTTTTTTCAAGTTCAAAAACTGATGGAAAAAACGGATTATATGTAATAAACACCCTGTCTGTTTTTTACTGCCCCTAAAAACATTGTTAGGAATGTTTTTTAGCCAAAAATGTTGTTGGGAACGTTTTTGGGTGCCGTTTAAAAACGGATCAATTTATTTAACATGGGCCCCTATGGAAAAACATTCAGAGGCACAGGAGACCCAAAAAAAACGGATTGATCATGGAAAACACTTCCAAAAACGGATTGCTATGTGTAACCCTAGCGTAAGGGTGCTTTCACATTACGATTTTTTTCCTGTTCGTGGGATCCTACTTTTTGTAGGATCCCACGGACAGGAACGGACACCACAGGGGGTGACCTATTCTGTGTCCGGGTCTGTGATTATCACGGATCCGGACACAGGAAGCGCTGTGCGGAGTAATTTCACTTCCGCAATGTATATATACATTGAGGAAGTGAAATTTAAGTATAATCAAGTTTTAAAAATAGAAAAAAAATCAATCCTCACCTGTCCCGCGATCCAGCGCCATCGACATCTAGCTCCGGATGCTGAAAAGACCTGGCTGGGCGGGGCTACCCACTCAGCGTCATCCGTCACATGACCGGTTACCGCAATAACCAGTCATGTGACTGTGATGTCAGGCCAGGTCCTGTACATCCAGAGATTCCGACAGCGGTGGATCGCTGGACAGGTGAGGATTGATTTTTTATATTTTTAACACTTGATTTTACTTAAATTTCAATTCCGCAATATATATATACATTGCGTAAATGAAATTAGCTGCAGAGGAGCAGTTTTAGTGTACTGAGCATGCTCAGTACACTAAAATCGTGTCCGAGAAAGCATCCGATGTTTTCTCGGACCGTGCTCCATAGGCCCCCATGTTATTGGCCACGGATCATGTCGGATCCGATTTGGTCCGATTTGATCCGCTGTGCCCAAAATCGGAGTAGTCTCCAATTTTGGGTACAGCAAAAAATCAGACCAAAACGGATCTGACAAAAATCGAATGCCACTAAGGGCAAATCCGATCCGATATATGCCCATAGGCTAACATGGGGGCCAAATCAGATGTGGCTGTCCGTTGAAATCATAATGTGAAAGCACCCTAAGCTAGTATTAGTCACTGCATGCACTTGTGACAATAAAAAGGTTTATTGCAGGACTCAGCCCAAGCCTACGGGGGCCAGTGCTATGTCCTTAGCCATTTTGATAAGATCAACATCTGGCAGGAGCATATAGGAAGCCTCTCATTATTTCTTCCTCTTTGCTAAAATATGACTACTAGAAATGTGAATGACTAATGTACTTGTTGTTGAATTAAGTTAACAGATTTAAAAGGAACACTACACAAATAAAACACTACAAAAGAATTTGCCTTTTTCCCCAAAAAATAGCAACTCACATATACAGTTAGGGCCAGAAATATTTGGACAGTGACACAAGTTTTGTTATTTTAGCTGTTTACAAAAACATGTTCAGAAATACAATTATATATATATATAATATGGGCTGAAAGTGCACACTCCCAGCTGCAATATGAGAGTTTCCACATCCAAATCGGAGAAAGGGTTTAGGAATCATAGCTCTGTAATGCATAGCCTCCTCTTTTTCAGGGGACCAAAAGTAATTGGACAATGGACTCTAAGGGCTGCAATTAACTCTGAAGGCGTCTCCCTCGTTAACCTGTAATCAATTAAGTAGTTAAAAGGTCAGGGGTGGATTCCAGGTGTGTGGTTTTGCATTTGGAAGCTGTTGCTGTGACCAGACAACATGCGGTCAAAGGAACTCTCAATTGAGGTGAAGCAGAACATCCTGAGGCTGAAAAAAAAGAAAAAATCCATCAGAGAGATAGCAGACATGCTTGGAGTAGCAAAATCAACAGTTGGGTACATTCTGAGAAAAAAGGAATTGACTGGTGAGCTTGGGAACTCTAAAAGGCCTGGGCGTCCACGGATGACAACAGTGGTGGATGATCGCCGCATACTTTATTTGGTGAAGAAGAACCCGTTCACAACATCAACTGAAGTCCAGAACACTCTCAGTGAAGTAGGTGTATCTGTCAACAGTAAAGAGAAGACTCCATGACAGTAAATACAAAGGGTTCACATCTAGATGCAAACCATTCATCAATTCCAAAAATAGACAGGCCAGAGTTAAATTTGCTTAAAAACACCTCAAGAAGCCAGCTCAGTTCTGGAAAAGTATTCTATAGACAGATGAGACAAAGATCAACCTGTACCAGAATGATGGGAAGAAAAAAGTTTGGAGAAGAAAGGGAACGGCGCATGATCCAAGGCACACCACATCCTCTGTAAAACATGGTGGAGGCAACGTGATGGCATGGGCATGCATGGCTTTCAATGGCACTGGGTCACTTGTGTTTATTGATGACATAACAGCAGACAAGAGTAGCCGGATGAATTCTGAAGTGTACCGGGATATACTTTCAGCCCAGATTCAGTCAAATGCTGCAAAGTTGATTGGACAGCGCTTCATAGTACAGATGGACAATGACCCCAAGCATACAGCCAAAGCTACCCAGGAGTTCATGAGTGCAAAAAAGTGGAACATTCTGCAATGGCCAAGTCAATCACCAGATCTTAACCCAATTGAGCATGCATTTCACTTGCTCAAATCCAGACTTAAGACGGAAAGACCCACAAACAAGCAAGACCTGAAGGCTGCGGCTGTAAAGGCCTGGCAAAGCATTAAAAAGGAGGAAACCCAGCGTTTGGTGATGTCCATGGGTTCCAGACTTAAGGCAGTGATTGCCTCCAAAGGATTCGCAACAAAATATTGAAAATAAAAATATTTTGTTTGGGTTATGTTTATTTGTCCAATTACTTTTGACCTCCTAAAATGTGGAGTGATTGTAAAGAAATGTGTACAGTTCTTACATTTTCTATCAGATATTTTTGTTCAACCCTTCAAATTAAACGTTACAATCTGCACTTGAATTCTGTTGTAGAGGTTTCATTTCAAATCCAATGTGGTGGCATGCAGAGCCCAACTCGCGAAAATTGTGTCACTGTCCAAATATTTCTGGCCCTAACTGTAGTTGCAAAACTAATCACGATCCATGGAAATATTGGAACTTCGTCCAGAACCAAATTAGATCTTTATTAAATCCTGGATTACCCATTTAAAGTGGTTTCTTGGGTTTTAACTTAACATCTATATTCACTTTATGACTGCAGATTGGCGAATCCTGACAGTGTGCAATACACTGTCTGGATTCCACTCAATTAGCAGATCTAATTGTCATGAATATTGGTGGTAATGTGCTGACTAGATTCTCATCCTCTTTTCTCAATGTGCTTTTAAGAAAAGGGCATGAGAATCAGCACTTGATTTCCAGAATGAATAATCACATACTGGTGGTCACATGATCATGCACTAGCTCTTCCAATTGATGATCACTTAGGACTACTGAAAATGACCATGATTTTTGGTTGGAGCGCTGTCCAACAAAACATCTGATGGCACTCAGACCAATGTTATTCAAGAGGCAATGTAGATGCCCAATATTTCCCTCAGACTAATTAGTGCAAGGAAAAAATGCATGTACGATTTCCCTTTAATAATCAGATTGCGCTCAGCTGTTGATGTCTACAGGTCCATGGAAAAAAAATTGGACAGCACTAGGATGACATTCGAGTGCAGCCTGATTTTCACAGACTTACTGAATGAAGAAGATGGACAATTTTTTTTTTTTATTCTTTTTCTCCACATCCGAGAATATCAAATAAAAAATGTATTTTAATCAGATCAATGTGTAATCAAACTCACATCAGAGTGTGATTGGAGATTGATTAGCAAAATAAGACCAATTTTTTCTTGGATGGAAAAAATATGGTCATGTGAACTTAGCCTTAGAGTGGCTGAAAATTTTGCTCAGGCATAGAAAACTAGTTTTTGAAAGCAATATTAATATTGATATAATTGTATTAAACTGTAGTTTCAATTTTAAAATAGAAATGTCAGAAACGAACTCTTATTTATTTATAAAAATCAAAAACAAAAAGGAATAGTGTGTCATTTGGATTGTAATGCGGTTTTAAATAACATACTTCCATTACACATTTACAGTAACATCTTAAGATTTTCTTGGTTGATTAAGAGTTCAGTATGCAAATCTCCTTTTGAGAAAAATCCTCATATTTTAATTAGAGAGCAGGCATCAGATGATTTTGAGTCATAAGGAAAGACTGAGCAGGATTATCATTAACTCCCTCTGCTCTTTTTATTCCCCAACATGATTTATGAGACTAGTTCTCCTTATTATTGTAATGGAATGTTCAGGAATAGTTTAATTGTAATTGTAAAAGGAACCTATCAGTTAAAAAATAGGTAAATATCATTTTAACATATGCAGCAGTCTTATTGGAAAAGCAACAACAGAAATAAACTATAGTTGTATTCAACATGGAACTGAATTCATCTTGTCACTGCCTTGGTGTAGGGGGTTTTAATAATAAGCAAGCTGTGATTCCTCTACTCCTATTCTGATATCTGGCTGTCCACTGTGTGTTATTCACAGCCATTGCATTGTAGTGTATTATTTAACCCCTTCAAGACATTTGATGTAGCTATAAATCATGATCGGCAGGAGTTCCTGCAAAATAGCCCGCCGTTATGACATGGTGATTAATCGAGCACACAAGATTGCTGCTGAAAGATCTGCATAAGGCTGGTTTCACACTGGTGTTTTTTGCCATCTGTGTGAATCTGACTTGAGCTGGATTCGCCTGCATCAGTTTTCGGCCCTGTTGACTTTCAATTGGGCCGGATAAACTTGTGGGAGCATCCAGTTCTTTCTTTTTTCCCATATCCAGGCGTTCTCGGAATTTCCCAATTTTTTCGCTGAGACCAAAAATATAGCTTGGTGCATTTTTGGTCTCCATGAAAAAACCTACAAGCACCCAGATATTGGGCACCACAGGTAAAATCACAATGTGTCCAAACAGACCTGGATCTGGCGGACTCCGGATCTGGAATTTGTAAGTACGCATGCCCAGAACAAAGTTCCAAATGACACGGCCCCTAGGGGAAGACTGTTTACATGTGAAAAATCACAGGGTACATCTGTGAGTTTTTACTGAAGAAGGTGGCTTGTATCCCCGAAACGCGTAGAAAATAAAAAATCACCATCAAATTTGTTTTGAGTTTTGGAAGTGAATATTTTCTGCAGGCGGTAGCGCGGTTCGGATAACCCGTTCCACTATTTCCTGCTTTTCATCAGAGGGGACAGACAGACAGACAGACAGAGAAGACAGACACAGAGGGGACAGACAGACAGCCAGAAGGGACAGACACTGAGGGGACAGAAAGACAGCCAGTGGGGACAGACAGTAAGGGAACAAACAGACAGAAAGAGGGTACAGACACTCAGGGGACAGAAAGACATCCAGTGGGGACAGACTGTAAGGGGAAAGACAGACAGCCAGAGGGAAGAGACACTGAGAGGACAGACAGCCAGTGGGGACAGACAGACTGCAAGAGGGGACAGACACTCAGGGGACAGAAAGAAAGCTAGTGGGGACAGAGAGTAGGGGGACAGACAGACATCCAGAGGCGGCAAACACTGAGGGGACAGACAGACTGCCAGAGGGGACAGACACTGAGAGGACAGACAAAGCGGCAGATGGGACAGACAGCCACACAGAGGAAGAGACAGCCACAGAAGAGAGTAACAGCCACAGAAAGGAGAGACTGCCATAGAAGGGAGAAACTGCCACAGAAACGACAGACAGCCACACAGGGGGAGACAGGGGGGAGACAGCTATAGAAAGGAGAGACTTCCACAGTTGAGGGAGACAGCCATAGAGGGGAAGAGAGAGCCACAGAAGGGAGAGACTGTCACAGATGGGAGAGACTGCTGCAGAATGGACAGACTGCCACACAGGGAAGATACAGCCATAGAAGTGGGAGATAGCCACAGAAGAGGGAGACAATCACAGAAGGGAAGAGACAGCCACAGAATAGAGAGAGCCACAGAAGTGGAGACAGCCACAGAAGGGACAGAGAACCACCAAGGGGAGAGACAGCCAAAGAAAGGAGAGAGAGCCACAGGAGGGAGAGGCAGCTGCAGAAGGGAGAGATAGCCACAGAGGGGAAAAGACAGGCACAGAAGGGAGAGACTGCTGCAGAATGGACAGACTGCCACACAGAGAAGATACATCCATAAAAGGGAGAGACTGCCACATAAGAGGGAGACAACCACAGAAGTGTAGAGACAGCCACAGAAGGGAAAGACAGCCACAGAAGGGAGAGACAGCGACAGCCACAGAAGGGACAGAGAACCGCCAAGGGGAGAGACAGCCACAGAAGGGTCAAACAACCACTGAAGGGAAAGAGAGCCACAGAAGGGAGAGGCAGCTGCAGAAGGTAGAGACAGCCACAGAGGGGAAGTGACAGCCACAGACAGAAGAGACAGCCACAAAAGAAAATACTGAAGGTATCGTGGTTCCCCGGAAGTTCCCACTCATCCTGCGGGAAACATCCGGTTGAATCCCTTCACCGCTTTACACGCCGCAATCAGTAGGGAAGTGTGTGCGTACATGCAGGGGCGGACCCAGACTGTAGTGGGCCCCGGTGCAAGAAATTTTTTGGGGGCCCCCCCGCCCCTCATAGTGGCAACAAAGTAATGTAAACATATAGATTGTAATATTTATTTACAACGCAACCCTCAAAGAGCCCTGCATAAAGTATAAAGGCTTCCTCACACCCCTCCAAATATTATCATGCCCCCACAGAACCCTCCAGATATATTAAAATGGCTTCCATATTATATAATTGGCTATATATATTTTAATACATCATCCATAGTCCTCCATATATGATAATGCATTCCACGACCCTCCATATATTATAATACACCCGCATAGCCCTCCATATAGTATAAGGCAGTCCCATAGTCATCCATATAGCATAATGGGCCCTCATATTCCTCCATATAGTATATTGCACCCCATACTCCTCCTATGTTATATTGCACATTACATAGTCTCCCATCACTGTATTCACGGGTTAAAAAAAAAAAAAAAAAAGTAAATACTCACCTCTCTTCTTGCTGCTCCGCTCTGCACGAATCAGCACAGTGGCACTCAGTGATGACATCATCGTGCCCCACCATGCTGAGCTGCAAAAAGCAGACAGCTCAGCCAGGACTCGAGTGAAGAATGCTGCCGGCAGAGGCAGCCGGGACTATAGGAACGGGAGCGGCATCCGCGGGGAACTACCACTGGCCCACACACACACCTTGTACGCACGTGGCTCCGCTCCAAATGCCTTGTAGACACGCGGCTCCGCTCCACATGCCCTGCGCACACGCCTCCGTTCCGTACACATGCGGCTCCTCTACAGGACGCCCCAGCATATGCGGCTCCACTCCATACACCTTATGCACACGCGGCTTTACTCCATATTTCCCGCACATGTGGCCCTGCCTCATACTCACGCGGCTCTGCACACACGTGGCTGCGCTCCGTACACCTCGTACACACTCGGCTCTGCTCCGTACACCTCTTACACACTCGGCTCTGCTCCGTACACCACGTGCACACTCGGCTCCGCTCCGTACACCTCGTACACACTCGGCTCCGCTCCGTACACCTCGTACACACTCGGCTCTGCTCCGTACACCACGTGCACACTCGGCTCCGCTCCGTACACCTCGTGCACACTCGGCTCCGCTCCGTACACCTCATACACACTCGGCTCCGCTCCGTCCACCTCGTACACACTCGGCTCTGCTCCGTACACCTCGTACACACTCGGCTGCGCTCCGTACACCACGTGCACACTCGGCTCTGCTCCGTACACCTCGTGACACACTCGGCTCTGCTCCGTACACCTCGTACACACTCGGCTCTGCTCCGTACACCTCGTACACACTCGGCTCTGCTCCGTACACCCGTACACACTCGGCTCTGCTCCGTACACCTCGTACACACTCGGCTCTGCTCCTTACACCTCGTACACACTCGGCTCTGCTCCGTACACCTCGTACACACTCGGCTCCGCTCCGTACACCTCGTACACACTCGGCTCCTGGACACCGGGCGCACAGCGCATGCGCGGCTCCATACAGGAGAATGGAGACGCGCGTTCATTTTCCAAACTGAGGGGAGGCAGCAGCAGGCGCGCACAATGACTGACAAGAGGGGGCGGGCCGGAGGAGCGTGAAACCCCACCTCCCGGTCTTCGATCTTCAGAAGAGTGAGCATTTACCTAACTTAATATTTCATACTATAAAGGGCATCAAAAGCCTATAGCCACCTTCTCAGAATGCAGCCTTAGTGCTGCAGAAGGTGGCTATTAGAGCTTTTGATGCCCGGAGGGGGTGACAGGTTCGCTTTAAGTGTCATTTCCTCTCTATGCAACTCCTTCTGTGTTATTCTGCTATAAAGGGGGTTGCTACATAAATGACCCTACCCCTGGGCTTGCGTGATCCCACCTATGTAAACGGGGTTTGTCACGTTTCCCAAATCACATGTGGGGTTTCAGGCTCAAACGCCCTTTCATTAATACCCCTCCACGTCTGGTCAGGGGTCCATGGATCCGCTCTGGCAAAAAAAACCCTTTGCTTTCTCTATACTCTCAAAATTAACTACAACCCAGTGTGCTATTTTGTAATGCTTGCTCTATGTGTTATAATAAAACTAGATGGTGGTCCGATTCTAAAGAATCGGGTAGTCTAGAATCTATATATAGTTTATTTAGTAATAGGGGAGTGCTGTGAAATTAATTATGTGTATACAGGCGGCTCAGTGGTTATCAGAGTATACGGTGGCTCAGTGGTTAGCAGTGAGTGCGGTGGCTCAGTGGTTAGC
>JARQOC010000003.1:672753676-672788016 GCA_033576535.1 Allobates femoralis
CGTCCTCCCCTGCCTGTGCCGCTCCATCCTCCCCCACCCCACAATTTCCTCCTCCTTTCTTTGTCCTCCTCCCCTCCGCCACTCCATCCTCCGTACTCCCCCTGCCTGTGCTGCTCCGGCCTCCCCCACCCCTTCGTCCTCCATCCTCCTCTCCCCTGCCGCTCTATGCTCCGTCCTCTTCCTGCCGCTCTGTCCTCCTCCTGCCGCTCTGTCCTACCTCTGCTGCTATGTCCTCCCTCTGCTGCTATGTCCTCCCCCTGCCGCTCTGTCCTCCCCCTGCTGCTCTGTCCTCCCCCTGCTGCTCTGTCCTCACCCTGCCATTCTATCCTTCCCCTGCCGCTCTGTCCTCCCCCTGCCGCTCTGTCCTCCCCCTGCCTGTGCCGCTCCATCCTCCCCCACCGCTTCCTCCTCCTTCCTTTGTCCTCCTCACCTCCGCCACTCTATCCTCCGTCCTCCCACTGTCTGTGCTGCTCCATCCTCCCCCACCCCGCCGCTTCATCCTACATCCTCCTCCACCCGCCGCTCTGTGCTTCGTCCTCCCCCTGCCGCACCGTCCTCCCCTTGCCTGTGCCACTCCATCCTCCCCCACCCCACCGCTTCCTCCTCCTTCATTTGTCCTCCTCCCCTCTGCCACTCCATCCTCCGTCCTCCCCCTGCCTGTGCTGCTCCGTCCTCCCCCACCTCGCCGCTTCGTCCTCTGTCCTCCTCCCCCCTGCTGCTCTGTGCTCCATCCTCCCCCTGCCGCTCCTTCCTCCCCCTGCCTGTGCTGCTACATTCTCCCATACCTCGCTGCTACTTCCTCAGTCCTCCATCCCTCCTCCCCCTGCTGCTCTGTCCTCCCTCCTCCCCCCTGCCATGCCGTCCTTCCCCCGCCGCTCCTTCTTCAAAGTTCCTCCCAATTCAGCACTCACCGCCTTCCCCATGCAATCTCTATTTCTATATTTTAGAACACCCGATGCGTTAGAATCGGGCCACCATCTAGTATATCAATAAAAGCTTGAGAATACTGTCACTCTTATGCAGGTACAAGTTGAATACCAATCATATAGCAAAAAGAGATTACATTACTGTCATATGTCATTTCTGAGACAGCATACACATACACAGTTCTCCATGCCATCTTCGGTGTCCTCCTGGCTGAACTGTGCACGTCCATGACACGTCACCATCCCGACTAATCACTGCAGTGCACATGAGCATGTGCAGTAGGCTGTTCATTGTCACCATTTTAACTTTGGCAAACTTACCCTCTACACACACAAACAATGGAATACATGTTAAAATCGTCATGTTAAAATCCCGAAAAAAAAAAATGTATTAGCAACATACATATACTTAAGATTCCAGTGAGAATCTTCTATACAACTATATGTAATTTAGTGAGAAGAGCAACACAGAAAAAGATCTGAAGTTTCAAATGAACATGTACTTATCCATAGACAAGGGGGAAAGTGGACAGAAACTTTATAGAGATTGGAATTACAATAGATTTATTAGTTGGGGACTCTTAAACCAAGGAGATTAAATGTAGATTTTAAATTACATCCAGTTGTAGAGAAGAAACCCCTGTAATAAAAGGATCTCATTGGAATCTTCAGTGTATATGTGCTATAGATACAGATAATCACGATCAAACGTCATGTAATTGCAAAAAAACAGTGATTTTTAATAATAGATAAAAACAGAGATATCAACCATAGAACAAGCAGCAGTATGGCAGGCTGCACCACTGAGGCACAATAGGTTTACACAGAATCACATATTGTTTATAGGGCTGTTCCAACCAGAATGATAACACATCAGAAGTACATAAGATATTCAATAACCAAATGGCTGTACATATGCGTATTATATACAACTTAGAATCCAGCTGGGCACAATCAGCCCAGGTACAATCAATCCTGGATACATCTATATACATACATGGCTTAATGCATATACAATTCTGATCATACGTGCTTTTTGCACTGCTAGAACCTAGTTCCATGCAGCTGCTGCATGGTAACCATCATTAAACCAACATTCTGGCAGACTGCCCCATTGTAATTACCTATGATAAGGTGCTCTAGTGCTCATGTGCCACAGGACAGTGGTGCCCCTGACTCGACCCCTACGATCGTTACGGCTCCACCTTCATCAGGGGGTGACCACCTGGGCTGTGTAGTGTGCTTAAAAAGGCTGGCCAGCCAATCGGGATCTCACAGACCTGACATTGTAATTTACAACATCACAAACCTGGAGATAGTGGACATAACTGATTACACGTCATGGAAGCATAGATCACATGGGAAGCCATGTGACCACACACAACCAATAGAGACGCAGCATTCAGTCTGTGTATGTTCATCACTATGGCAACTGTCTTACATCATCCAGAGAGGCCCGAGGAAGCAAAATAAAACATATTAACCCCTCGTGAACCTGTCTCTACAGATAAGTGTGCATTTAAATCTGCAAGTGGTTATTAGAGCAGTGCTAGCTTTTGCTCACATCTCATAATGGAGAACCTTGTAAATACATCTTCTCATTATCACTTTATATTTATAGACCCAGATTGTTTGCAGGTATCTCTCCCCATTGGAGCTCACAAACTATACTTTGCTCTACCACCACACACAGTATGTCAGCTTGTACAGCGAATCACGATGCACATCATATTTATTTTCAGGCTTCAAATGACGCATATCGAGTTGCACTTTGTCCACATCATGGTGATCACTTTTGATCAGACTTCATCATATATAGTCCATGGATCTTATCAATCCCGAGACTGTAGCCTTGGGGAGCTCGCCTCCTGTTTTATTTTGCTTCCTCGGGCCTCCCTGGATGATGTAAGACAGTTGCCATAGTGATGAACATACACAGACTGAATGCTGCGTCTCTATTGGTTGTGTGTGGTCACATGGCTTCCCATGTGATCTATGCTTCCATGACGTGTAATCAGTTATGTCCACTATCTCCAGGTTTGTGATGTTGTAAATTACATTGTCAGGTCTGTGAGATCCCGATTGGCTGGCCAGCCTTTTTAAGCACACTACACAGCCCAGGTGGTCACCCCTTGATGAAGGTGGAGCCGTAACGATCGTAGGGGTCAGGTCAGGGCACCACTGTCCTGTGGCACATGAGCACTAGAGCACCTTATCATAGGTAATTACAATGGGGCAGTCTGCCAGAATGTTGGTTTAATGATGGTTACCATGCAGCAGCTGCATGGAACTAGGTTCTAGCAGTGCAAAAAGCACGTATGATCAGAATTGTATACACCTATATACATACATGGCTTAATGTATATCCAGGATTGATTGTACCTGGGCTGATTGTGCCCAGCTGGATTCTAAGTTGTATATAATACACATATGTACAGCCATTTGGTTATTGAATACTAGCTGTGAGCCCGATGCAAATGCATCGGGATTCTAGAACGTGCGTTAATTAGATTATAGTAGCTATATTATTATTATTTATTTTTTTTTTTTATTTACATTTTTTTTGAATAACTTAATGTTATGAATATTTTATTTATTAGTTTTATTTTATCAGAATTAGTTAATGTTATGAATTTTTATATGGAATATTTTTTTTTATTATTTTATTATTGTAATTATTTATTATTTAATATTTTTAGAATATTATTTTTTTTTATTATACTTTTTGGGTGTGTGTGAATACTTTTTGGGGGGTGTGAATACTTTTTTTTGGGGGGTGAGGACTTTTGGGGGGGTGTGAATACTTTTTGGGGGTGTGTGAATACTTTTTGGGGGGGTGTGAGGACTTTTTGGGGGTGTGTGAGGACTTTTTGGGGGGGTGTGAATACTTTTTTGGGGGGGTGTGAATACTTTTTGGGGGGGTGTGAGGACTTTTTGGGGGGGTGTGAGGACTTTTTGGGGGGTGTGAATACTTTTTGGGGGTGTGTGAATACTTTTTGGGGGTGTGGAGGACTTTTTGGGGAGGTGTAAATACTTTTTGGAGGGGTGTAAATACTTTTTGGGGGGGTGTGAATACTTTTTGGGGGGTGTGAGGAATTTTTTTGGGGGGTGTGAATACTTTTTGGGTGTGTGTGAATACTTTTTGGGTGTGTGTGAATACTTTTTGGGGGGGTGTGAGGACTTTTTGGGGGGGTGTGAGGACTTTTTGGGGGGGTGTGAATACTTTTTGGGGGGGTGTGAATACTTTTTGGGGGGGTGTGAGGACTTTTTGGGGGGGGTGAATACTTTTTGGGGGGGTGTGAATACTTTTTGGGGGGTGTGAATACTTTTTAGGGGGGTGTGAAGACTTTTTTGGGGGGGTGTGAAGACTTTTTGGGGGGTGTGAATACTTTTTGGGGGTGTGTGAATACTTTTTTGGGGGTGGTGAGGACTTTTTGGGGGGGGGGTGAATACTTTTTGGGGGGGTGTGAATACTTTTTGGTGGGGTGTGAGGACTTTTTTTGGGGGTGTGAATACTTTTTGGGTGGGTGTGAGGACTTTTTGGGGGTGTGTGAATACTTTTTGGGTGGGTGAGAGGACTTTTTGGGGGTGTGTGAATACTTTTTGGGGGGGGTGTGAGGACTTTTTATTAGCATTAATAGCATTATTATTAGCATTAGAATATTTGTAAATTTTTTTTACATTTTTTTTAAGATTTTCGCGGCCGCACTTGCCGCAAGTGCAAAACCGCACTTGCCGCACCTGCCGCAAGTCCCCCTATACTTTCTATGGGGATTACCGCAACCGCGCCGCAAGTGTAACCGCATCTGCCGCGTTCGCCGCATAACCGTTACACTTGCGGCGCGGTTGCGGCAATCCCCATATAAAGTATAGGGGAACTTGCGGCAGGTGCGGCGGCTGAGGTAGCGACTCGCAATGGCCTCGCGGCCATTGCTCGCGCTACCTCAGCGGTACATCGCTAACTTTGTGGCCGAGCCTCTGGTTCTATTTTCGGCCAGCGACTCGCAATGGCCGCTTTGCGGCCATTGCTCGCGCGTGGTGACGTCACATAGTGACAAAGCCACGGCGTTTTCAGGGTCCGACACGATTTTGCCTACGGCAATTATAGAGTAGATCTTATGTACTTCTGATGTGTTATCATTCTGGTTGGAACAGCCCTATAAACAATATGTGATTCTGTGTAAACCTATTGTGCCTCAGTGGTGCAGCCTGCCATACTGCTGCTTGTTCTGTGGTTGAAATCTCTGTTTTTATCTATCATTAAAAATCACTGTTTTTTTGCAATTACATGACGTTTGATCGTGATTATCTGTATCTATATCGTGTACCTAAGGTGCGATTAGTCATGTCCATGAGGGGAATAGTTTGTTTTGACAATTGTGGCAAGAATATAAACTATTCCTAAATGAAGTTGGTTAACTAAAAGTGTATATGTGCTGTTAATGAAAAGTTTTTCGTGGTTTTAACATGATAATTTTAAGATGTATTCCATCGTTTGTTTTTTAGAAACATGGAAATGGGAAGAGAATGCTCACGGAACTATGGAGGGTACTGATAAAGTTACGATTAAATGCCGAAGACAGCATGGAGAACCATGTATAATGTAAGACTGTAAGGTAATCTTTTTCCTATATAATTGGTTTTCAAATAGTACCTCCATAAGAGTGACAGTATTCTCAAGCTTTTATTAATGTATGCACATGCACTTTTGTAAATCCAGATATATATCAGCCTATGCACATGATTTATTCTATGGATAGTATATGAAGCACATGATGTATGTATCTGTATTGATTTACACTGGAAAATTTGTATAATTGATTGATTGTTAAACACTAGTAAGGGCCCTTTCACATCAGCGTTTTTTTCAAATCGCGGCAGATGCGGTGAAAAAAACGCTTCTGCCGCGATTACCGCATACCGGCTGCACTTGCGGCGCGGTTGCGGTTTTTGCCATGCAAAGTATAGGCGGACTTGCGGCAGGTGCGGCAAGTGCGGTTTTGCACTTGCGGCAGGTGCGGCCGCGAAAAAAACCGCGGTCAGCCGCGGTTTTTTTTGCGGCCGCACCTGCCGCAAGTGCAAAACCGCACTTGCCGCACCTGCCGCAAGTCCGCCTATACTTTGCATGGCAAAAACCGCAACCGCGCCGCAAGTGCAGCCGGTATGCGGTAATCGCGGCAGATGCGGTTTTTTCACCGCATCTGCCATGATTTGAAAAAAACGCTGATGTGAAAGGGCCCTAATACTATTTAAGCTTAGATTCAATTTTGGCATGTTGCTTGAGAAAGGCAATGCAATCTGCTGAAATATTGCCGTGGATCAGTAAATATCCACCCTATTTTCACTTAATTTTGGAGTGCTGCCTGTTTTTTTCTTTTTTTGTATGGATGGATAGAGAGATTATTTGAGGAATACAAACTATCAAAAAATGAAATGCAGCACTCCTTGTTAGAGGTATCAAATGCCTTTAATGGACCTTCAGGGTGCTAATAGCAACGTTTTAAACCGAAACATTTTTCCAGTATTTTTTGGGACTGAAACGTTGCTATTGCCATCCTGAGGGCCCATTAAAGGCATTTGATATCTCTATCAAGGAGTGCTGCATATCATTTTTTAGTGGTCTTTATGACATAGCAGATGAAGTATTGCTTGAATTGATTTGCACCCTGCTGGACCAGCCGTGCTGCTCTGTTTTTGTTTTAGTTTGATGAATAAGTAGGATAGACTTATAGATAGTATAGATTGAAGTCAAATAGCTATATAATGTCCCATCCCCTTACATATTTTAAGCTTGCACCCTTTAGTGCTATTCATGTGGCACTAAATTATTTTACTTCTTTAACCTTGTACTTAGCATCAAAATAAATATTAATTTGAAAAAAATGTATTGTGACCCCACCTATTTTTTTTAGCCAGCTAAGGTAAAGCAGACAGCTGGAGCCTGCAGGCCACAGCTGTAAAGTTTACCTTGGCTGCTAATCCAAAACAGAGGTCAACCTATGCTTTTTTTAAAGTAACTTATTTATAAATAAACACTTAATTTTAAAAAATGACAATGGTCTGGCATTCCTAGGGTGGAAAAGGCCTTTATTGGGCCCTTCCCAGCCTAAAAATAGCAGGCCGCAGTTGTCCCAGAACTGGCATCCATTAGGTATACCAATCCTGGTGCTTTCACCTGGCTCTTCCCACTGCCCTGGTAAGTTGGTAAATCGGGTAATTGTACTTTGAGTTTATGCCAGCGGTGTAATGTCAAGGGTTAGTAATGTCGAGGCCTCTATCAGATACCTAGCAGGGTGGGCCATCTATATGGATGCACCTGAATAAAATAGGCATGGTGGTGATATCAACATTCTGTTTGTGGCACATTAGTATATGGGAGGGGAAAACATTCCAGATGGGTGGTGACCATGGCAGCCATTTTGAAGTTGGCCATTTTGGATCCAACTTTATTTTTGTCAATGAGAAGAGGGTCATGTGACACATCAAACTTATTGAGAATTTCATAAGAAAAACAAAGGTGTGTTTGGATTTAACGTAACTTTATTCCTTCAAATGTTATTTACAAGTTTATGACCACTTAAAAAATGTGTTCTCAGTGCTGCCCATTGTGTGGGATTGTCAATTCAACCCTCTTCTGCCACTCTTGACAAACTGATAGCAACACTGCAGAAGAAATACTAGCACAGGCTTCCAGTATCCGTTGTTTCAGATGTTGCACATCTCGTATCTTCACAGCATAGACAATTGCCTTCAGATGAGTGATGAGGCAAACGTTTTTGTGAATGGTGAAGTTAACAAACAAAACCAGCGCTATTGGTCTGACACTAACCCAGATCCCTCCAAGACTAATGGAACACAAAAAATGATGCTATGGTGTAAAATATGGGGTACAAAAATAGTGGGGCCATTGCTCATCAATGGAAACCTCAATGCCACTGGATATCTGAATCATGTAGCAATTTCAGATATCCAGTTGCATTGAGGTTTCCATTTGATGAAGAATGGCTCCACTATCTTTGTACCGGTAATGATAAAACAACTACGAGGGAACAGTATATATTAAGGAGACAGAAAATAGTAGCCTACATTTTAGTAATATAAAACGTCTTTCCAGGAACACAAACTGTTTTTCAAGATAATTAAAATATTACTCAATAGAAAACAAACTTCAGTTTAGAAATTAGTAAGATATATTAGCCGTGGAAAAATGTAAAGTAGGTTAAAAGTTTTCTCTTACTCAACATATTCTTTATGGCATCAGAGCCTTGCTTCTGTTTTCAGCTTCCTTGTTCTCCCATAAAGAAATACCTCTAATGATTTTGTGTTGTTGCATTTTTCTGCTGAGTTTACAGAAAAAAAGCTCAAAGAACCAAAATTTAATTGGTCTCACCTGCACCAACAGTGACAGCTCCTCTTCTCAGCGATAGATGGATTGTCAATTAAAAGCCTTTAAATATTTATTCTGAGCACATATCTTATCTCTTTTTTATAGTGCTAACATTCGCATATGTTGAGGTCACTGCGTGGGAGGTTTCTTTTTAGTAGGTATTAGCTTTTGTTATAACAAATCTTCTAAAGTGCTTCACTATGTACAGTATATAGACAAAAGTATCTGGATACCGGCACATTATACCTACATTAGCGTTAATGATATCCCAATCTTAATGTATAGCCATTATTATGGAGTTGGTCTTCAGTTTACAGCTATTATTACAGATAGGCTGATCATTTGAAATTTCAATTCAATGACTTTACTGATTTTTCCCCAAAAGTGCAATTTGCATCAACATTTTTTTGAGAATCTCATTACTCTAAAGATTGTAATTATTCTGAATATGCATATGGGGAGAGGAAAGAGAGAGAATCTTTATCATGAGAGCTTACACTCTATAAGAAGGAGAGAGACAGGGCCCCATTAAGCATAAGACCTTACACTCTATATGAGAGAGAAAGAGAGAGAACCCCATTGACCATAGGAGCTTTCAATCTAAAAGATAGAAAGACTTACCCAGTGTCTTTGAGGTGAGAATAACTCTACCATACACACTGTGCTCCACTGGGAACTACTGATTTCTACTGGTCCAGGTACTGACCGCCAGTGTACAAGATATGATAACCTGTAGGATGTCATAGTTGCAGAGCATTATGAGGAGGCTCTCACACATATTGAATATAGCACACTCCCTTAAGGCCCAGTCTCACATAACGACGCTTCAGCAATCCCAATCCTGATAACGATGTGCAGAGATCGCTGCTGCGTCGTTTACACATTGCTGGTAAGATGTCAAACAGACATCTCACCAGCGATGTGAAAAACTACGCACTAGAAATCCAGAATTATACCGAGGTCGTTGTGATTTTTCTCTCCATAGCATAGCATTGAGATCGTTGCTCATTATATTTGTCAAACACAACGATGTAGCGTTCACAGCGGGAGCACAATGACGCAGGAATGACCCAGAGTAGTGTGACGATCAACAATCTCACAGCAGGGGCCAGATCGTTGGTGCATGTCACACAGAACGACATCGCTGTGCCTTTATCCTTCAGCAATAGGGTAAATGGTGCAAGGCCACTTTTTTTCTTTGTCAATTGCAAATCAATTTTTAACATGTTAGAAATTAAGTAAAAATGAAAATTTAAGCAAATGTGACTCCGGACACCAGTCTGGCCATTTTCAATGCCATATGAAGGCTCAGCACAAGGGCCAAGGATGAAATACTGGAACCATCCCATGGACAACGCTTCCAGTATATCCATGCAGCACCGACAGCATGGTGTGAAGAACAGATCCAGGGCTTCAGGACAAGCTACACTAATCTATAGCTCCCAAAAGGCCCTGCAGTTCTTTTTGAGGTTCGCAAATTATTATAGAAAGTTGATTAAAGGTTTTTCCCAAATTGTTAAGCCTCTTACGGACCTCACTTGTAAAGGGGCAGAGCTAAAGGCTTGCTCACCAGAAGCTGTCAGGGCTTTTAAAAATTTGAAGAAATGTTTTATGTTTGCCCTGTGCTTGTTCAACCAGACCTCCAGACTCCGTTCATTGTGGAGGTAGATGCTTCTGAGGTCGGGGTGGGGGCTGTATTGTCCCCAGGTCCAAAGACCTTAACTAACCTGCGACCATGTGCCTTTTTCTCTAAAAAGTTTTCTCCTGCTGAATGGAACTATGATGTCGGCAATCGAGAGTTGCTTGCTGTCACGTTGGCTTTTAAAGAATGGAGGCATTTTTTGGAAGGAGCTGTTCATCCCGTCATCGTGGTGACAGATCACAAAAATTTAGCCTATATTGATTCTGCCAAGCAGTGAACCCCTAGATAGGCCAGATGGTCTTTATTTTTCTCTAGATTTAATTTCTCTATTACATTCAGACCTGGATATAAAAATGTAATTGTGGCCACCGTGTTTCGGAGTTTTGAATCGTTGTCTCCTCCGGAACCTCCATCCTCCATTCTTCCTCATGGTATTGTTATGGCCATGCTTTCCTTTGAGCTGGAAGCTGAAATACGTACTGCTCAGTCCTTCGCTCCTTCCGATACCCATGAATTCAAGTTGCTTGTTCCTGTGAACCTCTGATGACATCTTTTACAAGAATTCCATAATTCTATGTTGAGTGGTCATCCTGTGGTCACTGCTACCCAGAAGGTAGTTTCTAGACTATTTTGGTGGTCCGCTATGCATAGGGATGTTAGAGAATTTGTGTCAGATTTTGAAATTTGCGCAAGCACCAAAGTATAGCTGGCTGGAAATTTGGCTCCTTTGCCAATTCCAGAAAGACCATGGAGAAATTTGTCCATGGATTTCATTTCTGATTTACCTCTGTCTGGGGGATTACTGCTATTTGGGTGGTGGTTGATTGATTCAGCAAACAAGCTGGGATTCCCCTTAATATTGTATCTGATAGGGGAGTACAATTCATCTCTAGATTTTGGAGGAAAAAATTAGGGATTGAGTTGTCCTTCTCCTCTGCTTATCACCCTGAATCTAACGGGCAGACGGAGTGAACAAATAGTCTCTGGAACAAATTTTGAGATGTTTTGCCACCGATCAGCAGGAGAACTGGTCGTCGTTTCTTCCTCTGGCTGAATTTGCCTTCAACAGTTGGATTAATTAGTCCACTTAAACCTCACAGTTTTTCTGTAATTTTGGGTTCCATCCTCACTTTGGTGAATTCTTCATGATAAATTCTGGGTGTCCTGGGGTAGATGTCACCATTCAGGAGCTGGGGAATGTTTGGCAGGAGGTTAAGAAGAACATTGGGGTGGCTCAGCATCTTCAGAAATAGAAGGCCGATAGGAGGCGCTCATCTGGGGCCATTTTTAACGTGGGTGATAAGGTTAGCTATCCTCGAAGAATATTAGATTAAAGGTGCCCTCACTGAAGTTGGGTCCTAGGTTCATTGGTCCGTATGAGATTTTGGAGGTAGTCAATCCAGTTGCCTTGCAAATAAAACCTCCCCAGTCATTCCGTATTCCTAATGTGTTCCACAAATCGTTGTTGAAGGAGTTTGTTCCCTCTGCTACTTCTCCCTTACCCTCACCTCCTCCGGTGTCCATGGAGGGTAACCTGGAATATGAACTTCAAAGGATCATTGATTCCCGAATGGTCTGGGCTTCAATCCCTTCAATACCTGGTGCATTAGAAGGGATATGGACCCAAAGAACGGTCCTGGGTTCTGGCTCATTCTGTGAGGGCTGATCGGTTGGTCTGGGCCTTTCATCAGAGGTTTCCTGTAAAATCTGGAGGTCCAATGGCCCCTCCTTGAAAAGGAGGTACTGTCACCATCTCCACATTGCCTGTGTTGTTCTATGTTTTTGGAGACTGTCAGGCTCGTCTGGCTTTGTGCCTCAATCACCTGAATTCAGCTCAGTTAATTAAGAGCCTATTTAAACTAGCTTGCAGCTCTGCTCTGGGTCAATTGTACATTTGCTTTTGTCTATGTAGGAATTGATCTCTTTCTGTTCTGAAGCAGACCCTGCTTAACTTTGTTTCTTACCTGGATTTGACCCTCTGCTAGTGACCTGACTTCTCTTTCTGTTTTGTACCTAAGTACTCTGTTTCTGTCTCTCTGGTTCCTGACTTCGAATTGAATTGGATTTTGCTTCTGTTAACAGTTTGCTGTACTGCGCCATTTCTTGGACCAGAAAATAGTATAATTGTTATATTTACTTTCCATTTATTTCAGTTAGTTTTCTGCTCCTCAGAGACTAGTTATTAGAAATAATAGTCACATAAATAAATTGATGTGTTAACTTACCTACTTTCTTTTCTATCAGACAGTGGGGATTTTCCCTTTGAAAATGCATTAAAAAAAATAAAAAAATGCATAAAAATGTAAAAAAAAACACATAAAAATGCTTTAAAAATGTGTTAAAAATGCAGTGCATTTTTCCTGCCAGGAAACACAACTCAGCCGGTGCACACATCCTAAGATGTTGCGCTATTGACATAGTGAAAATATGCATCATCAAAAACTCATCATGGACACACAACCTAATAAAATGTAGATGGCTTTACTTTCAAATAACTTACAAAATGAACATGTTGTATTGGTCTATACAGTTTAATTTAACTAATATGTCTGATAAAATACTAAAATATTCACTAACATTAGTTTCATTTTAAATGTTACATCTTCAATATCATATTCTACTTTTTGATCATAAAGGCATGAACAGACTATGTGTGTGGCATGTACAATGACTCGAAGCTGGGAAACAGTACATTAATAATTAAACACATTGTTGCACTTGGATGACAATCATTCTGCAAAGTTGAGCAATCAAAGTAGTTTAATAAGAAGCTGAGACTGAAATATGTCAGAAACATAATCGAAATAGAAACTTTAATGACTATACCAAGGGATAAACAGACACTGAATGAAAATAACATAGTCTAACCTAACTAAAGCACAAAGCGCACATTCAGGAGCACACAGGAGAACAATTCAGAGGTTCAGCATAATCCAATTCACTTCTTAAGGTTCATTTCCTTCATCTATTACCTGCAAAATGTCATTTTGTCTTCTAAGATCTCAGAAGACAGCCAGCAGATGCCGGTTAGTTTCATAACACTTTTATGGATTATCACTGCATTGTCACAGGACTTGGGAAAAAAATCTATATATTGCCAATGATTAGAAATGCATGGTTTTATGCATAATACATGTGCATACTTATGTATTATTCCTATACTGAAGATGTATAGCAGAAAGCAGCAAATGCACATGTATTGACAGCATAAAACGATAGCTAGCATGAACAAGTATAGCACATAGAGTTGGAGTTTTTCTTACATAATGCAACTGACATATGAACATCCTTATAAATGACAGAATTCTCTCCCAGGAGCTTAAGTAGACAGGACAGGAAATATAATTTCTAGCATTTTTTAATAGATAATATAATTCATTTTTATATACCGTAACTAAATATTGACTGATATTGGATAGCTTTAAGCCTATTTGTTCATTCTATAAATTAGTCCACAAAGCAATCCCAGTTGACCAAAATTCACTAAATAAATAATGCCCAAAAAAGCCAACAAATAATGTGCTGTGAATTATACATGCTGATTAATATGTTAATAAACATACAACATTAGAACATGCATAGTGCAAGGCATATCTCCGATATAAGAGAATGGATTCTATTTTGAATACTGGAAAGTTTGTCCTTTTTACTTTCTTTGCAATTCATTCTTCTTGTTTATGTATGCAAAATTAAAGGGAACCTGACCCCTCCAAATGACCCCCAACTCTATTAATACCTGTCCCAGCACCCTTAAAGATGATTAGCAGCTGTCCTTTTGTGTAAAAAAAGCGTTTAGTAACATTGAGAAAAACCCTATTATAACCTTACATGTCAGGGACTTCTTCACACTGAATAAGTTTCACAGGGCGTTCCCTATGAGACTCTAGCCCTCCTGACTCACTCATTATCATGCCCCGATGGGCGTGATAACTAATCCTAATCCTCCTCGCCCTGCAGAAAGCAGAACGCTATTTGTGTCACATCCGGTCCTTGTGAAGTCTGTACACCCTTTTGGTGTAAACCGACCTCACCATGCACATTGCACATGCGCGGCTTGACGGCTTACACCTAAAGGGTGTACACACGTCACAGGGACCAGATGTGACGCAAATAGCGTCACACCGGCTATTACGCCCTTTCTGCAGGGCGAGGAGGATTAGGATTAGTTATCACGCCCATCGAGGCGTGATAATGAGCGAGTCAGGAGGGCTAGAGTCTCACAGGGAACGCCCTGTGAGACTTATTCAGTGTGAAGAAGTCCCTGAGATGTAAGTGAATAATAGCGTTTTTCTCAATGTTACTAAACGCTTTTTTTACTCAAAAGGACAGCTGCTAATCATCTATAAGGGTGCAGGGACAGATATTAATAGAGTTGGGGGTCATTTGGATGGGTCAGGTTCCCTTTAAATGATTATGTGCACCTAATGGATACAATTATTTTATAAATTAATGTATACCTGGAGAGGTTTAATTTGTATGATTTGTTGTCTTTAGAGCTAAGTGTAATTGAATTTGACAATTTTGACAAATTTTCAGTAAAAAATTTTTTGCGGCAAATCATTTTGCTACAAATTCCAAAGACTCTAATTTTCCAGCAAATATGTATACAGTACAATAGTGCTGTGCGAGTAGTAATAGCTCCCTGTTCAGATAGCGCTAACTGAATACTTTGAACTGTTTCAGTATTCGGATCCGAGTGAGTTCCCTATTGATTTGCATTGGATTTGTTAATCGTTACTTGTTAAAAGTTATCCAAACCTGAGTATCTCACTACTCACTCATCACTAGTATACACCACTTTGAGGTCCCCTAGGACTGTAATAAACCCCTTATCATCCTCAGAGAAGTGGGAAGGTTGAGAGACTAAATAGTGCACTGAGGTTAAAAATTTAGAAAATGCTTTTACAAATCAGGGCCCCTGGCCTCTGCCCTCCAGCCAGCCTCCCCTGGCCTCTGCCCTCCAGCCAGCCTCCCCTGGCCTCTGCCCTCCAGCCAGCCTCCCCTGTCCTCTCCCTGGCCTCTACCCTCCAGCCTCCCCTGTCCTCTGCCCTCCAGCCTCCCCTGTTCTCTCCCTGTCCTCTGCCCTCCAGCCTACTCTGTCCTCTCCCTGTCCTCTGCCCTCCAGCCTCCCCTCTCCTCTGCCCTCCAGCCTCCCCTGTCCTCTCCCTGTCCTCTGCCCTCCAGCCTCCCCTCTCCTCTGCCCTCCACCTTCCCCTCTCCTCTGCCCTCCAGCCTCCCCTGTCCTCTCCCTCTCCTCTGCCCTCCAGCCTCCCCTGTCCTCTCCCTCTCCTCTGCCCTCCAGCCTCCCCTGTCCTCTGCCCTTCAGCATCCCCTGTCCTCTGCCCTCCACCCTCCCCTGTCCTCTGCCCTCCAGCCTCCCCTGTCCTCTGCCCTCCAGCCTCCCCTGTCCTCTGCCCTCCAGCCTCCCCTGTCCTCTCCCTGGCCTCTGCCCTCCAGCCTCCCCTGTCCTCTGCCCTCCAGCCTCCCTTCTCCTCTCCCTGTCCACTGCCCTCCAGCCTCCCCTGTCCTCTCCCTGTCCTCTGCCCTCCAGCCTCCCCTGTCCTCTGCCCTCCAGTCTCCCCTGTCTTCTCTCTGGCCTCTGCCCTCCAGCCTCCCCTGTCCTCTGCCCTCCAGCCTCCCCTGTCCTCTCCCTGTCCTCTGCCCTCCAGCCTCCCCTGTCCTCTGCCCTCCAGCCTCCCCTGTCCTCTCCCTGTCCTCTGCCCTCCAGCCTCCCCTGTCCTCTGCCCTCCAGCCTCCCCTGTCCTCTACCTGTCCTCTGCCCTCCAGCCTCCCCTCTCCTCTGCCCTCCAGCCTCCCCTGTCCTCTTCCTGGCCTCTGCCCTCCAGCCTCCCCTGTCCTCTGCCCTCCAGTCTCCCCTCTCCTCTCCCTGTCCTCTGCCCTCCAGCCTCCCTGTCCTCTCCCTGTCCTCTGCCCTCCAGCCTCCCCTGTCCTCTGACCTCCAGCCTCCCCTGTCCTCTCCCTGTCCTCTGCCCTCCAGCCTCCCCTCTCCTTTGACCTCCACCCTCCCCTGTCCTCTGCCCTCCATCCTCTGCTCTCCTCTCCCTGGCCTCTGCCCTCCAGCCTCTGCTATCCTCTCCCTGGCCTCTGCCCTCCAGCCTCTGCTCTCCTCTCCCTGGCCTCTGCCCTCCAGCCTCTGCTCTCCTCTCCCTGGCCTCTGCCCTCCAGCCTCTGCTCTCCTCTCCCTGGCCTTTGCCCTCCAGCCTCTGCTCTCCTCTCCCTGGCCTCTGCCCTCCAGCATCTGCTCTCCTCTCCCTGGCCTCTGCCCTCCAGCCTCTGCTCTCCTCTCCCTGGCCTCTGCCCTCCAGCCTCTGCTCTCCTCTCCCTGGCCTCTGCCCTCCAGCCTCTGCTCTCCTCTCCCTGGCCTCTGCCCTCCAGCCTCTGCTCTCCTCTCCCTGGCCTCTGCCCTCCAGCCTCTGCTCTCCTCTCCCTGGCCTCTGCCCTCCAGCCTCTGCTCTCCTCTCCCTAGCCTCTGCCCTCCAGCCTCTGCTCTCCTCTCCCTGGCCTCTGCCCTCCAGCCTCTGCTCTCCTCTCCCTGGCCTCTGCCCTCCAGCCTCCGCTCTCCTCTCCCTGGCCTCTGCCCTCCAGCCTCTGCTCTCCTCTCCCTGGCCTCTGCCCTCCAGCCTCTGCTCTCCTCTCCCTGGCCTCTGCCCTCCAGCCTCTGCTCTCCTCTCCCTGTCCTCTGCCCTCCAGTCTCCACTCTCCTCTCTCCTCCATATGCAATGTACAGTATGTGTATATATGTGTGTATGTAGGCACTTCCGTCACTTTCTCCGCACTTCCCTCAACTTTGTACACACACATACACACAGACACACACACACACTCCCTATACTTACCACCGGCCCTGCGTCCGCTCACTGGATCCTCAGTCGACATGTCGCCGCCCCCAAACTACTGAATCCAATATAGCGTCCAACATGTCTCGCCAAACTACCCGGATGACATATTGAATCCAGTCGTCCGGAGGCCGCGACACGTCGACTCAGGATCCAGTAGGAGGGGAAGACGCAGGGTCAGTGGTAAGTATAGCGTAGTGTGTGTATGTGTGTGCTGACCACTCTGCCCACGCCGCTGCGCTGACCACTCTGCCCATGCCGCTGCGCTGACCACTCTGCCCACGGAGCTGCGCTGACCACTCTGACCACAGCGCTGTGCTGACCATCCTGCCCACGGTGCTGCGAGGACCACTCTGCCCACGGCGCTTCCCTGACTACTCTGCCCACGGCGCTGCGCTGACCACTCTGCCTACGGCGCTGCGCTGACCACTCTGCCCACGGCGCTGTGCTCACCACTCTGCCCACGGCGCTGCGCTCACCACTCTGCCCACGGCGGTGCGCTGACCACTCTGCCCACGGCGGTGCGCTGACCACTCTGCCCACGGCGCTGCGCTGACCACTCTGCCCACGCCGCTGTGCTGACCACTCTGCCCACGGTGCTGCCCTAACCACTCTGCCCACGGCGCTGCGCTAACCACTCTCACCGCACTCACTACTAACCACTGAGCCACCGCATGCAGTGCTAAGCACTGAGCCACCACGTGCAGTACTAAGCACTGAGCCACCGCCCGCAGTGCTATAAGCACTGAGCCACCGCGCGTAGTGCTAAGCACTGAGCCACCGTGCGCAGTGCTAAGCACTGAGCCACCGCGCGCAGTGCTAAGCACTGAGCCACCGCGCGCAGTGCTAAGCACTGAGCCACCGCGCGCAGTGCTAAGCACTGAGCCACCGCGCGCAGTGCTAAGCACTGAGCCAGCGCGCAGTGCTAAGCACTGAGCCACTGCGCGCAGTGCTAAGCACTGAGCCACCGTGCCATCATGCCATCATGAGCAGTGTGCATGCCCAGAAACCTGCAATGCTACACCTATCATAGCAGCGCAATGCGCAGGATCGGAAGTGACGCTGGCGGCGTCATCCTTGGAATTAGCACAAAGCTTTATGATGCTGGGAACGTATGTTAGCACACCCACCGGGGAGTGATTACCAGGAAGGGAAGATGGCATGGAGATGCACAGTAAATACCTACATGTCTAGAACTTGCAGGGAATTTGTAAGTTATTAAAAGCATTTATTAAAGCATTACACTAGACATTTAGCTGAGACAGGGATGATTAGAGATGTAGTAGGAAGCTGCAGGGACAGGTAGCGAAGGGTTAATCAGTCTAAAATACCTGACAGGTTCCCTTTAAGGCCATTATTTAAACTTTTATAATACACATTTAGGTCAGTCAGGGATGATTAGGCATGTTGTAGGAAGCTGTAGCCACAGGTAGTGATTAGGGATGAGCGAGTACTGCAAAAATCGGACTCGCTATACTCGCAACGAGTAGGTCCCGCTACCCGGTACTTGTTGCGAGTATAGCGAGTCCAATGGCAGTGAATGGGCCGGGGCGAGTACTTTTGCAGTGTATGTATATATACACTGCAAAAGTGCACTAAAAATGAATAAAAGTTGTTAAAAAATAAAAAAATATACTCACCTATCCGACGCCTGCACCGGGACCGGCAAAGAAGACATCCGATCAACGACAAGGACCTGCGAGTCTGACAGCCAATCAGATGGCTGGTAGCGATCTGGCCAATCAGATGGCCAAACATCACAAGCCATGTGATTGCTATTAGCCACCTGATTGGCCAGATTGCCAGGTCATTGATGCACGTTCAAGACCTGGCAACCTGGTCAATCAGGTAGCTGGTAACGATAAGGTGGTTTGTGACATCTGGCCATCTGATTGGCCAGATCACTACCAGCCATCTGATTGACTGTCAGACTCGCAGGTCCTTGTCGTTGATCGGATATCTTCTTTGCCGATCCAGGTGTAGGCGGCGGATAGGTGAGTAGGATATTTTTTTATTTTTTAACAACTTTTATTCACTCTTAGTGCACTTTCGCAGCATATTTACAGAAACACTGTGAAAGTTAAAGGACTACTCGCTACTCCTGAATAATTACAAGAAACTCGGGGACTAGCAAGTAGCCCGAATATCGTTACTATTCGGCAAGTACCAAATAGTAACGATTATCCTAGTAGTGATAGGTTAGAAGGTCCAAACTACCTGACAGGTTCCCTTTAACTGTTTACATGCAACCTGTCATGAAATAAAACATTACACTGGCTCTGTAATTCTATCAACATTGCAATCTTCAATGCCAAGATAGTGATCTACCTTTTTAAAAGTCCAACTGTATGACTAAAGATTGTGGCATTTATATACAGCGACTGAATACTGTATTTCCCATATTTATTTGCTCTATATCTGATGTGGAAATGTAAAATTCCTGTGTTCTTTAGTGGACACCAGAAGCCTTTTGGGCCACTTTGAGCTTCATTATTTTCACTGGCAGCTCCGATAGCTGACCAAGTATGACATGTCAGTGTTCTGGTGTTTTCAGAAGCTGTAAAAAAGTCTGATTCAATCACTTGCACACACCATTTCCATGGAGGTGATAGGTCATGGTGCATTTCTTCTATGTCTAGCACACCCTGTACAACTCTTACCTATGCTCAAATAAGATCTAGTATTTGTCCCATCACAAATTACAAATGATGAAAAGAATAGGTTTGACTGTACATGCATTTTTTTCAATTAGTAGAGGGAAATAAACCTCTGCCAGGCACTCTTGGCAGCAGCATATTGTGGAAATTATTATTATCCCAAGATATATTGATTAAAATGAATTTAAAAATTAACTTTGTTCATGGGAAAACCCCTTTAAATAAATAAAGGCTACATAAAATGTGTGTTCAGAATAAAATTTATTATTGGGTATGAAATGTGGGAAATTTTTCATGAGGGCTACTTTGCTTGTCGGCCTGTTTGCATGTAGGGATTTTTGTGATGCAAATATTGACTTTATTACCTAGTCAACTGTTTTAATTGTAAATTTGCAAATTACCTATTATAGGTATTAAAAGTAGTTTTAAATATTTTTACCTTTTGTGAATCCAGTGCTAAGTGATCTGTCCTCCTTGTACTTCCACTGATTCCCTTTGAGCCTTTAAAAGTCATATTGTCATGGCAAGCAGACATGTTCTTGTGACTTTGTTCTTCTGGGTCATTTAGATTGACGTTTGAAAGAAATAGTTCGTTAGTTCTTCCTTTGTTCGATAAACTCCATAGACTGCGTCTTCAGAACCAAAAGCAGGTTTTATTCGGGAAGGAAATACTACAGAGATATATGGCAAGGCAATATGACAGGTTTCAGAATGGCAGGCATGCGTGGCACACAGGATGGAAAAGTGTCGCCCCGCCTGTCTAAGGCAGAGGATTTTTATACAAATTTCTGCCATTGGATAACGTTAGTGGCCATTATTTTCAATGGATACATAATGACCTCATCCTGACAAAGGCAATACTTACATTTCACGTAGAATATAGGTCTGGGAACTTGCTATCAACTTCCTTAGTGAAGTGCAAATTTGCATATATATGTAGAATATAGGTTGACATGAAAAAGGATCACTAATTTCATTACTAGCTATATACTTCACTTAGGTTTATCCATACAAATGATCTCATAATAGCCTTTTTGGGACCAAGCACAAATCACAACTTATTGACATTAATTAGCTCTGTTCTTGATTATAAGAAACATCATATTAGCCTTGAGGGATACACTACACCGTAAAATATCTGAGAAAAACTTGAGAAAAAGGAATTGGTTAACTATTATCATGATGAGCTTTTGGTATATGCTCGGACCAAACCTAATTAGCTCCATGCCTGTTTTTCTTCCGGGGCTTGATTTCTTTTATTACTTGAGACCTACAGCAAAAGTTCAGTAGTTCTATTTTCAAGCTTAAACTGAAACTTTACACAAGACAACATGGCTGACAGAGGCCTTGGTACCCATGGCCTCCGTCTAACAACGTTCAGGTAGTGGCCATCCACAGCATTAGTGTCAACAATTACTGCTGTACCAGTTTTATATTAGGACACTATGACAAACTCATTGTGCAAGTTCTGCCTTGTCTCTGTGACAAACTAAGCACTGAAACTGAGTCAATTCTACTATAATACTGAGTCAGTGATACATTGGGCTTTCTGAATGACTCAACTCTGCCATTAAGCCCAAACTCCTACTGCAGTGTCTGTTCCAAATTGGAAATAATGTAACCTCATGTCAGTTATATTTTTGAGTCTACCCTGAAATTACTATTTTCTTCTTCATCACCAATTATAAGTGTTTTATAAAAACAGCTGTACATTGGCAGTGTTTCTGATGGTCCCGGCAATCCCAGGTTGGGAGGCAAATGTAAAAAGGTGATGATAACTAGGCTAGTTTCTTAGTCCAGCTATGGAACAGTAGCAGAGGTGGCTGTAGTCCCATAAGAAACTCGGACACCATAGGTTTCTTGAACGATTAAGAACATTTACTCCATGTTACATGCAAAGTTAACAGTGCACATTTAATTAACTCTCCCTCTTATTTAGCTCTGAGGGTTTCTTAGCAGCAGGAATCTTTAACTGGATTTGCTTTGGTTAGTTTTTAAGGTTTTGATATGTACAGTCTTACTTTGGCTTGGGAAGCACACTGTAGCATGAATATGCCTTTTTCTAGAAAGTCCTCAGTATAAGGTGAAACCTTTCTATTCTTTACCACTAGTAATCGCTAGAGGGCAAAAACGAACAGGTGATGTCATTTCTCCTAAAAACACAGTGCTGACATCATCACTATTGCGTCCTCACTCCTGCATCTCCAGCAGCTACACTCAACTGCCTGAAAACTCCTAACTGTTGCTGAGCGACCTTTGACCATATAAGAAAACTGTAGTTTAGAGAAAGACCAGCAGAGGGCAGTGTGAGATTAGGCATGCTAATGTGACACCCCTGCTCACTGGTAGCCAGAGAGAAGTGCAGCAGCTGGAATGGTAAGCCATCTGCCCCAAACCAAAAGCACCTAACACGTCCCCGAATTCCTATACCTAGAACTTTATGCCAGCCAAGGGAGAAGTGGGGAACAGCAGAGTAGTGGGTGGAGATTAGGTGGCACCTGTCAGAGGGGGAGGAGTTACAGTGGTTTACCTCAGAGTGAGTGACAGTTAGTCAGTTTGGAGACAGAGGTTGGAGTTGAAGGAGGGCTCAGGACTGAGCAGAGTGACAGAGTAAAGACTGTAAACAACAGAGGAGAAAACCGGGACCCTGCGGCAGGTGTCATCTTATGGCTGACCGGGTCCGAGGTTACTAACCAGGTGTAGTGGAGAAGAAGTCCAAGATGGAAGACCGGCTTTACGGAGACACTGAGGGACTGGGTCGATGGACAGGGTACAGGCCCTGTAAAAGTGGTTGGCTGCTATACACCCCAGCCACAGATTAACCGGTGGGATGAAGGGTCTTTATGCCCGGATCCAAACTGACCCTCACACCGAAGGAAAAGCCTCATATAGGACTTGGGAGTCAGTGTGAGGACCCCCTGAGAAGTCCACGACTGCTGACCCTGAGGTAGGGAGTGGTCCTGAGGAGAGAGACCTGGAAAGGCTTAAGAAAGGGGGTGCTTTGGTGAACCAGACCAGCTGCTGACAGGCTACTGATACTCTCACTGCAACCAAGACTGTGTAAAAGCAAGCAGTGAAGTAAAGTACCCGGTTGAATTTGAGACTTGAGTGAGAGTCTTTATTGAAGGTTAAAGGCCGTGGAGACCAGCATTTGAGAAGAGGTCGAGATTAAGAAATCTGAAGGACACCTGTCAGTAGTAAGTGCATCCCCACCGTTACCTCACAACCACTTCACCAAAAACTATTAACTCGGCCCAAGGCTTAAATCAGCCCTGCCTGTGGAGGGCTTATCACCTTGCTGCATCCCATCATCATCCCTTGGAGCTGAGACAAGCATCGGCGGTCACATCTGGCCGCATACCACAGGTGGCGTCACAGTGACAAACTTTTATTTTATTTTTTCCCCTTTTACATTTTTCCCCTTTTTAATTGCGGTCCCTCCAGGGCCACAGAACCGGTCCACGGCCATTACCGTGACACTTCCCCTGTGAACAGACAGCAGGGACCGGTCCCGAGTAACCCACAGCCCTGAGGGCGATGCACTAATAAAACTCTCAGAGCTAAAGTGTAGGAGTTATAATACACAATATTATAACACATGACATACTCTGGGCCCAACATCACCTGGCAGAGGGTGCGTTAATCAAGTCAACGGGACTGAAACTAGGTAATACAGGGTGGGAGAAATTTATAAAGTATTCATTTGATGTACAGAGGCAGTCAGGGCATAATAGGCACCTTCATAGAATGCAGTGTAGGTGATGCTGAGGGTGGTGATTTTAGTTTTTTTTTATAGTGACAGGTTCACTTTAAGGTTCAATATTAGTAAAGCTTCAAAAAAGACTAAAATCACAACTATCTTTCATATTATTAGCTTGAACATAATAGCTTTCACCATGAATTTGTCGCTTCCATTAAATGAATGGCTTTCACACAGATTTGTTGGAGCATCCCTAGCATACTAATAATGGACCTCTGAAAACAAAGGCAGTTGGTTTACCATTCAATGCAGCTACTTCCAGATTGGAATTCGGCCAAGTGAACTTTAAATGATATGTTCTTCTTTCTTTTCTTATCATTTGTATTAAGCCTATTATTTAGAATAGCAATTGCCTTTTTCCCGTGTCTTTAAATAGCAAACATGTTTGATAAATAATGACATTAAATATGTAAAATTTGTGAATTTTATAGAAACCTACATATAAAGTTCATAAAATTCAAACTCTTTTTAGAGCATCGCTTGATATATTAACATTATGACTTAGTTAATACCATTGAAAGAAGTCCTTCAAATGCAACCTATTATCTTCAGGGCCTCTGCCAATACAGTTGTACACACATACCTTTACTGCAGTATTCTAAGTATAAAGTTTCATTAAAGAAAACAAGGAAAAACATTTTAATAGATAATATCAGGCAAATTTGGTTTCTCAAGCGCTTCCCTGTGCCCTATAGAACAGGCACTAAACCTCAGGAACTGTAAAGATGACGAAGAGATGTCACCCACTTACTTGTAATTAGAAGAGGCGGCATTTGAAGGGATTTGAAGGGAGCAGGGCACTACTGATCGCAATCTGGAGTCACCTATCCGAACAGACTGAACAATGTACATGCAGTGCTGGACAAGTATAAAACTCTTTTATTGCAGGTATAAAGGGACATATCTAGGGATATAAAGAGGTTATAAGTACCCAATTCACAAGACGATGGCATGGTGATGGGCAGGACTTAGAAACAAAAAAATGGTGACAAGTTCAAATTAACAGGCAACCAATCTACAGTGAAAGTCTGTGCTCTAAATATCAAGATATGTAACATAGATGGAATTTACAGTGTATGGTACCAGAAACATTCAGGAGAATGTTCTGGCAATGTAGATCCTACCTTTTCCCTTCCTTCCGTCTGTGCCTTATGAAGTGAGTTGGAGCAAGGTCTAGAAAATATCTCCAAGGACTGACGTGTGAAGCACAAGACATTCTTGCTTGGAGAAGGAATGGCACACATATATAGTAACATACAGTTACCTTACACAAATACTGCCAAATAATTTAGTAAAGTTAAATTACTGAAAAAGACATCCCCAGCTTTCTACCTGCTAAGCTAGTACTAGTTACTGCATGCATTGGTGACAATAAAAAGATTTATTGCAGAACTCAGCCCAAGCCTACGGGGGCCAGTGCTATGTCCTTAGCCATTCTGATAAGATCAACATCTGGCAGGAGCATATAGGAAGCCTCTCATTATTTCTTCCTCTTTGCTAAAATATGAATATTGGAAATGTAAATGACTAATGTACTTGTTGTTGAATGAAGTTAACAGATTTAAAAGGAACACTACACAAATTAAACACTACAAAAGAATCTGCCCTTTTTCCCCAAAAAATAGCAACTCACATAAAGTTGCAAAACTAATCATGATCCATGGAAATATTGGAACTTCGTCCAGAAACAAATTAGATCTTTATTAAATCATGGATAACCCATTTAAAGTGGTTTCCTGAGTTTCAAACTCACATCTTCATTCACTTTATGACTGCAGATTGGTGAATCCTGACAGTGTGCAATACTCACACTGTCTGAATTCCACTCAATTAGCAGATCTAATTGTCATGAATACTGGTGGTAATAAGCTGACCAGATTCTCATCCTCTTTTCTCAATGTGCTTTTAAGAAAAGTGCATGAGAATCAGCACTTGATTTCCAGAATGAATAATCACATACTTGTGGTCACATGATCATGCACTAGCTCTTCCAATTGATGATCAATTAGGACTACTGCAGATGACCATGTTTTTTGGTTGGAGCGCTATCCAACAAAACATCAGATGGCTCTCGGATCAATGTTATTCAAGAGGCAATGTACATGCCTAATGTTTCCCTCAGACCAATTGGTGCAAGCAAAAAAAATCCAAGCATGTACGATTTCCCTTCAATAATCAGATTGTGCTCAGCTGTTGATGTCTACAGATCCATGAAAAAAAAAAATTGGACTGCACTAGGATGATATCTGAGTGCAGCCTGATTTTCACAGACTTACTGAATGAAGAAGATGGACAATTTTTTTTTTATTCTTTTTCTCCACATCCGAGAATAACAAATAAAAAATGTATTTTAATCAGATCAATGTGTAATAAAACTCACATCAGAGTGTGATTGGAGATTGATTAGCATAATTAGACCAATTTTTTCTTGGATGAAAAAATATGGTCATGTGAACTTAGCCTTAGAGTGGCTGCAAATTTTGCTCAGGCATAGAAAACTAGTTTTTGAAAGCAATATTAATATTGATATAATTGTATTAAACTGTCATTTCAATTTTAAAATAGAAATGTCAGAAACGAAATCTTATTTATTTATAAAAATCAAAAACAAAAAGGAATAGTGTGTCATTTGGATTGTAATGCGGTTTTAAATAACATACTTCCATTACAAATTTACAGTAACATCTTATGATTTTCTTGGTTGATTAAGAGTTCAGTATGCAAATCTCCTTTTGAGAAAAATCCTCATATTTTAATTAGAGAGCAGGCATCAGATGATTTTAAGTCATAAGGAAAGACTGAGCAGGATTATCATTAACTCCCTCTGCTCTTTTTATTCCCCAACATGATTTATGAGACTAGTTCTCCTTATTATTGTAATGGAATGTTCAGGAATAGTTTAATTGTAATTGTAAATGGAACCTATCAGTTAAAAATAGGTAAATATCATTTTAACATATGCAGCAGTCTTATTGGAAAAGCAACAACAGAAATAAACTATAGTTGTATTCAACATGGAACTGAATTCATCTTGTCACTGCCTTGGTGTAGGGGGTTTTAATAATAAGCAAGCTGTGATTCCTCTACTCCTATTCTGATATCTGGCTGTCCACTGTGTGTTATTCACAGCCATTGCATTGTAGTGTATTATTTAACCCCTTCAAGACATTTGATGTAGCTGTAAATCATGATCGGCAGGAGTTCCTGCAAAATGGCCCGCCGTTATGACATGGTGATTAATCGAGCACACAAGATTGCTGCTGAAAGATCTGCATAAGGCTGGTTTCACACTGGTGTTTTTTGCCATCTGTGTGAATCTGACTTGAGCTGGATTCGCCTGCATCAGTTTTCGGCCCTGTTGACTTTCAATGGGGCCGGATAAACTTGTGGGAACATCCAGTTCTTTCTTTTTTCCCATATCAAGGTGTTCTCGGAATTTTCCATTTTTTTCACTGAGACCAAAAATATAGCTTGGTGCATTTTTGGTCTCCATGAAAAAACCTAGAAGCCCCCAGATATTGGGCACCACAGGTAAAATCACAATGTGCCCAAACAGACCGGGATCTGGCAGACTCCGGATCTGGAATTTGTAAGTACGCATGCCCAGAACAAAGTTCCAAATGACACGGCCCCTAGGGGAAGACTGTTTACATGTGAAAAATCACAGGGTATATCTGTGAGTTTTTACTGAAGAAGGTGGCTTGTATCCCCGAAACGCGTAGAAAATAAAAAATCACCACCAAATTTGTTTTGAGTTTTGGAAGTGAATATTTTCTGCAGGCGGTTCGGATACCCCGTTCCACTATTTCCTGCTTTTCATCAGAGGGGACAGACAGACAGAGAAGACAGACACAGAGGGGACAGACAGACAGCCAGAAGGGACAGACACTGAGGGGACAGAAAGAGAGCCAGTGGGGACAGACAGAAAGAGGGTTCAGACACTCAGGGGACAGAAAGACATCCAGTGGGGACAGACCGTAAGGGGAAAGACAGACATCCAGAGGGGAGAGACACTGAGGGGACAGACAGCCAGTGGGGACAGACAGACAGCAAGAGGGGACAGACACTCAGGGGACAGAAAGACAGCTAGTGGGGACAGACAGTAGGGGGACAGACAGACATCCAGAGGTGGCAGACACTGAGGGGACAGACAGACTGCCAGAGGGGACAGACACTGAGAGGACAGACAAACAGGCAGATGGGACAGACAGTCTCACAGAGGAAGAGACAGCCACAGAAGAGAGTAACAGCCACAGAAAGGAGAGACTGCCATAGAAGGGAGAAACTGCCACAGAAACGACAGACAGCCACACAGGGAGGAGACAGGGGGGAGACAGCTATAGAAAGGAGAGACTTCCACAGTTGAGGGAGATAGCCATAGAGGGGAAGAGAGAGCCACAGAAGGGAGAGACTGTCACAGATGGGAGAGACTGCTGCAGAATGGACAGACTGCCACACAGGGAAGATACAGCCATAGAAGGGGGAGATTGCCACAGAAGAGGGAGACAATCACAGAAGGGAAGAGACAGCCACAGAATAGAGAGAGCCACAGAAGTGGAGACAGCCACAGAAGGGACAGAGAACCACCAAGGGGAGAGACAGCCAAAGAAAGGAGAGAGAGCCACAGGAGGGAGAGGCAGCTGCAGAAGGGAGAGATAGCCACACAGGGGAAAAGACAGGCACAAAAGGGAGAGACTGCTGCAGAATGGACAGACTGCCACACAGAGAAGATACATCCATAAAAGGGAGAGACTGCCACATAAGAGGGAGACAACCACAGAAGTGTAGAGACAGCCACAGAAGGGAAAGACAGCCACAGAAGGTAGAGACAGCGACAGCCACAGAAGGGACAGAGAACCACGAAGGGGAGAGACAGCCACAGAAGGGAGAAACAACCACTGAAGGGAAAGAGAGCCACAGAAGGGAGAGGCAGCTGCAGAAGGTAGAGGCAGCCACAGAGGGGAAGTGACAGCCACAGACAGAAGAGACAGCCACAAAAGAAGATACTGAAGGTATCGTGGTTCCCTGGAAGTTCCCACTCATCCTGAGGGAAACATCCGGTTGAATCCCTTTGCCGCTTTACACGCCGCAATCAGTAGGGAAATGTGGGCGTACATGTTCTGCGGCGCTAATACATAGACGTGACAGACTTGTGTATTCCGTGACGCTAACACGCTGATTTGACAACGCAAGAGCATCATGATTGGCCAGCCTGCGCAGGAAGGCTGGCTAATACATGACGCCATTGCAATTGTGTAGTGTGAATGGACAGCTCTTTAAATATGGCGCCTTGTGAAGGACAGCCAATGGTAACACAGTAGCCCCCACCAATCATCGCTGATGGGGAATCACTAGGAGACGCTGATTCCATCCCTGTCCCCCGTTTACACGCCAATACCAGGGCAATTCTCCCTTTGTGTTGCCTTGGATTTTAGAACACGGCTCGGAAACAGCTACCCGGAGCAACTGCGAGAAACCCGATCACTTTCCTAAATTACACGCCATCACTTCGTAGCAATTTCAAGGAAACAGTCACAAAAATCCCCATTGCCAAGCAGTTGCTACCACGCAGTGGCAGCGTGTAAAGGTACCTTAAGGAGACAGACAGCAAGAGGGGAGATACACTGATGGGACAGCCAGCTAGTGGGGACCGACACTAAGGGGACATACAGACAGCAAGAGGGGAAAGACACTCAGGAGACAGAAAGACAGCCAGTGGGGAGAGACACTGAGCGGTCAGACAGCTAGTGGAGACAAACACAAAGGGGACATACAGACATCCAGAGGGGACAGACACTGAGGGGACAGACAAACACGCAGATTGGACAGACAGCCACACAGAGGAAGATACAGCCACAGAGAGAGAGACAGACTGCCATACAAGGGAGAGAGTCAGCCACAGAAGGGAGAGACTGCCACAGAAAGGACAGACAGCCACACAGGGGAGAGAAAGCCATAGAAAGGAGAGAATTCCAAAGAAGTGGGAGACAGCCACAGAGGGGAAGAGACGGCCACAGAAGGGAGAGACTGCCACAGATGGGAGAGACTGCTGCAGAATGGACAGACTGCCACACAGGGAAGATACAGCCATAGAATGGGGAGACTGCCACAGAAGAGGGAGACAACCACAGAAGGGAAGAGACAGCCAACGAAGGGAGAGACTGCCACAGAAGGGAGAGACAATTACAGAAGGGACAGATTTCCACAGAGAGAAACAGATGCAGAGTGGAGAGAGAGCCACAGAAAGGAGAGACAACCACACAGGGGACAGACTGCCACAGAGGGAAGAGACAGTCACAGAAGAGAGAGACAGCCACAGAGTGGACAGACTGCCACAGCAGGGACATACTGCCACAGAGGGGAGAGACAGCCACAGAAGGGAGAGACAGCCACAGAAGGGAGACACAGCCATAGAAGGGAGACACAGCCACACAGGAGAGACATACTGCCACAGAAGGGACAGACTGCTACAGAGGGGAGAGAGCCACAGAGAGAACATCACTACATGTCTCTGACAGTCCCACACTGCACTCAACGCGGCTCAGGGTAAGAGGGGGAGAAGGTGGAAGAGACAGCCAGAGGGGACAGACACTGAGGTGACAGACAGCCAGACAGGGGAGAGACAGACACAGAAAGTAGAGACTGCCACAGAAAGGAGAGATGGCCACAGAGGGGACAGACAGCCACAGAGGGGAAGAGACAGGCGCAGAGGGCAGAGTGACAGTAACAGAGGGGACAAACAGCCACAGAGGGGAGACAGACTGCCACAGAGGGGAGACAGACAGCCACAGAGAGGAGAGATAGTGCACAGGGAAGAGACAACATACAGACACTGCCCTGTGACCCTGTGATATCATCAGGCCCACATCTAATATATATATATATATATATATATATATATATGAAGTTGCAGCACTCCAGTCCTTTTTTAAGTGAAAACATTTTCATTTATTCAGATATCACAGCATTGGCACAGCGACGTTTCGGGTCAATACACCCTTCTTCCAGCTACCTCTGGCCATTCTGACCAGGGTTGTATACACTTTACAAATTAGGTCTTAATCAACATCGTGCAATTTTTCATATTGTTCTTACATGCTTGTAATACATTACTAAGAGTGCAATAGTGCTCAATATTCATATCAACTTATACACTTCATATAGTGAAAAATATCTTGTACAGTTCATACAATGGTCTCTAATTGCCTCTTTTCCCTTCATTGGAAGGTTACCGATCAGCTGTTTATCTTAATTAATCTGTGTAAGTATCTTATACTAGCTGTAGTATCCGTCTACGACCGCGTTAATAAATAACTGCTGTTAGCTATAACAAAATAGAATTTGAATATGACATATTAATGACCTGTAGGAAAATAGAAGCTGAGCTGTGATTGGTTGCTATAGGCAGCCTGATAAATCTCCAGCAAATAGTAAACCCTCCCCCTGGCCGGGCAGTATAGGTTACCTCACACATACACATAATAGACAGCTCATGTGACTGACATATTCCTTAATTCCCTATATGGCACATGTGTTGCACATTGACTGTTTTTAATCAGATGTTTATTTTTGGAAATTAAACATACCAGACGTATGAGGCGAGTTGTGTGAGGCGATTTGTGCACATCTATGTCTGTCTGTGTAGTGTGTGTGTCCCTGGGGTTTGTGTGTCCCTGGGGTGTGTGTGTGTCCCAGTGGTGTGCATGTGTCCCTGTGGGGGGGTCCCTGTGGTGTGTGTCCTTTTGGGGGGGAGGAGTGTCCCTGTGGTGTGTGTCCTTGTGGGGGGAGGGGTGTCTCTGTGATGTGTGTCCATCCCTATGGGGTCTGTGTGTTCCTGTGGGGTGTGTGTGTGTCTCTGTGTCCCTGTGGGGCGTGTTTGTGTTTATGTCCCTGTGGTGTGTGTGTTCCTGTGGGGTGAGTGCATGTGTCCTTATAGGGTGTGTATGTGTGTGTGTCCCTGTGGGGGGGTGTCTGTGTGGTGTGTGTCTCTGTGTTGTGTGTGTCTCTTTGTGGTGTGTGTGTTTGTGTTCGGGTACGTGGTGAGTATCCAATGTTGGGGCTCCACCTTAGCTGTTACTCTGTGTGCATGTGGTGTGTATACAAGTCCCTGAGCGTGGTGAATATTCCATGTCAGGGCACCACCTTAGTGACTATATGCTGGTATATGCTGTTAGTCTTTGGTGCTGTCATTAAGCCCCTTTCATTCTCAACTGTCAACTCGTAACTGTCACTTTTCTCCATTATGTAGATAGGGCCAAAATTGTTTGGTGAATTGGAACACGTGGGTTTAAAATTTTGCCTCACAACATAGCCTATGACGCTCCCGGGGTCCAGACGTTTGACTGTGCAAAATTTTGTGGCTGTAGCTGGCAGCTGTCGATTTTCCTCCCACCCATTTCCTTTTACTTTTTTCCCATTATGTAGATAGGGCCAAAATTGTTCGGAGAACTGGAATGCGCAGGGTTAAAATTTCGCCTCACAACATAGCCTATGACGCTCTCGGGGTCCAGATGTGTGACTGTGCAAAACTTTGTGGCTGTAGTTGCGACGGTGTAGATGCCAATCCCAGATATACATACATGCACACATTCAGCTTTATATATTAGATGTGCTTTAATTTATGTACACCTACCATTACCACTGTGTAAGATCGCCATCATGTCCTACCCTCGTGAAAGCAGCGTGCGTAAGTGTGGTGTGCGTCTGTGCACCCGCTTTGTTTATGCAGTGTCATGGTTACCTGGCCTGCTTTACCTGCTAGAGGACACCATTTCCGCATCTGCGCACTGTGCCTGCAGTCCCGTTCTGTTTCCCTGTTGTCATGGGGATCCGGCTAAGCTTTCTCTGTGCACGCTGCGTCTCTGCTGAGGCTCAATCTTTGCTTTTGCCCTCCAGCTGACGCCTTATTTCTATCTCGATTGCCATTTCTCCAACATACCTTGACATTAAAGTGACTATGTGCACAATAATTAAAGTCTCTATGTGCACAATATACAAAATTAATATTTCATGAGTTTACAACTCCACAGATAAGTGCTTTACTGAATTAGTGTTTTGCTTGTGCTTAAGTGTCATTTCCTCTCTATGCAACTCCTTCTGTGTTATTATGCTATAAAGGAGGTTGCTACATAAATGACCCTACCCCTGGGCTTGCGTGATCCCCCCTATGTAAACGGGGTTTGTCACGTTTCCCAAATCACATGTGGGGTTTCAGGCTCAAACGCCGTTTCATTAAACGTCTGGTCAGGGGTCCATGGATCCGCTCTGGCAAAAAAAAACCTTTGCTTTCTCTATACTCTCAAAATTAACTACAACCCAGTGTGCTATTTTGTAATGCTTGCTCTATGTGTTATAATAAAATGTGCTACCTTCACATCTTTCATGAGGTTGTATAGTCATGAATGGCGATCATTACTTTCAGTGTCAATGGGTGCACATGACATAATATTTCCATCTTAAAAACTTTTCATAAGAAAAACTTCTTTACAAATCTCACATTAAGGAAAACCTTATTTCATAAAAATTCAGTCGTCGGTACTTCCAATGTCTCTGTGAGGCTTGGGTCACACATAGCAATCCATTTTGGGAAGTGTTTTCGATGCCAAATCCGTTATTCCTAGGCTGTTTTTTGTGCATCCTGTGCCCCTGAGCGTTTTTGGAACTTTGCCATTTTTTATGTAAAGAATGCTCTAAAAAACGGATTTGTTCTTTAGTGGCATAAACAATGCTCTAAAAAACGGATCCATTTTTTACTGCACCCAAAAACGTTCCTACCAACGTTTTTGCATTTAAAAATTCTGATCAGAATGGCCAGAGGTAGCTGGAAGAAATGTGTATTGACCTGAAACGCCGCTGTGCCTATGCTGTGATATCTGAATAAAGGAACCTTTTTTCACTTAAAAAAAAAGACTGGAGTACTGCAACTTCATGTTTACATATATTGGAAGCCTTGAAAGGAAAAGATTTGGTTGCTGGTACCCATGCATAAATTCTGTGCTGCTCATTTTTTCCTGAATATATATATATAATGGACAGCAGCACACCAAAGATGAGTGCAACAATTCCACTGGACATCTGAATCATGTAGAAATTTCAGATATCCAGTGACATTGAGGTTTCCATTGATGAGGAAAGGCCCCACAATCTTTGTACCCCATATACCACACCATACCATCAATTTTTGAGTTCCAACAGTCTTGGAGGGATCTATCCACTATGGGTTAGTGTCAGAACAATAGCAGTGGATTTGTTCGTTAACTTCACCATTCACAAAAAATTTGCCTCATCACTCATCTGAAGGCAATTGTCTATGCTGTGAAGATACGAGATGTGCAACATCTGAAACAACGGATACTGGAAGCCTGTGCGAGCATTTCTTCTATGGTGTTGCTATCAGTGTGTCAAGAGTGGGAGAAGAGGTTTGCATTGACAATCAAACACAATGGGCAGCACTTTGGACACATTTTATAAGTGGTCATAAACTTGTAAATAATTCATGAAAGAATAAAGTTACGTTAAAACCCAAGCACACCATTGTTTTTTGTATGAAATTGTCAATATATTTGATGCGTAAAAATGACCCTCTTCCCATTGAAAAAATAAAATGGATCCAAAATGGCCAAATTCAAAATGGCCACCATGGTCATCACCAGTCTGGAAAAGTTTTCCCCCTCCCATATACTAATGTGCCACAAACAGGAAGTTGATATCACCAACCATTCCCATTTTAATTAGGTGCATCCATATAAATGGCCCACCCTATATATATATGTATGTATATGACAGAATTTTTTATGTATGCAACTGTGGATCAGTGCTGACTTTCATTCACCTATGACGGAGGTCAGTGATTAAATTCTTCAATATCATCTGCCAATGTGACATCACCTGTCTTCTACACAGTTCCACTAACAGTGCTCATGACTTTCATTTTGTAGGCTTTCAAATCCTTGTCAATCTTGTTTTTCGGGGGGTTCGAATGTAAGCCCCGATGGGACCACTGAACGGGTGTTACAACGCAATGTGAAAGCACCCTTAAGCACTGACTTATAAATACCAGCAAGTCATGAATATGTTCCTGAAAAGGAATAATTTTTGGAACATTTTTAGAA
>JARQOC010000003.1:672788116-672963820 GCA_033576535.1 Allobates femoralis
TGTACCGTGCACCATGACTCTGAGTCAGGCCCGGCGTCAGCACCCGGCGCACCCGGGCAAGTGCCGGGGCCCGACTGCTTGGAGGGGGCCCACCGGGCCCCAGAGGCTAGGGTCACACTTGTGTTGTGACCCTAGCCTGACGCAAGTATTGTCTGCTGCAGCGCAGAGCGTTTAATGCTGTGCGCTGCCAGCAACGGAGCCCATAGAAACCCGCTGTTTACATTGCCAACCAGTGGTTGGCAAGGTAAACATCGGGTTTCTATGGGCTCCAGCGCATAGCATTAAACACTATGCGCTGCAGCTGAAAATACTTGTGTCAGGCTAGGGTCACAACACAAGTGTGACCCTAGCCTCATTGGCCCCTGAGCACTGCCCCCATAGCCAAGGCCATATCCAGGGGGCAGCTGGGGCGCTCATTTGCAGGGAGGTCATTTGCAGCCTCCTGCAGCTCTGGAGGTCTCCCTCTGTGGGAGCCGACACAGAGCCGCACACTGCTGACAGGACCTGTGATGATGTCACATGGAGGGGAGGAGTCAGGGCTCACATGATCAGCTCCTCAGTGTATGCAGGACTCTGCTGTGCTGGCCACCATGATGCTCAATTAGGTGAAGTTTATGTGTGGGGTCAGGAGGGATTTACAGTGTGAATGTAGTAGAGGTGAGTGTGTACTAGGTGTATGGAGTGAAGCCATGTGGGTACTAGGTGTATGGAGCGGAACCGCGTGTGTATGAGGTGTACGGAGTGGAGCCGTGTGTGTTCGAGGTGTATGGAGCGGAGAAGTGTGGGTAGTAGGTGTTTGGAGCGGAGCCGAGTGTGTACGAGGTGTATGGAGCGGAGCCGAGTGTGTACGAGGTGTATGGAGCGGAGCCGTGTGTGTACGAGGTGTATGGAGCGGAGCCGAGTGTGTACGAGGTGTACGGAGCGGAACCGAATGCTTACATGGTGTCCGGAGTGGAACTGCATGTGTACGAGGTGTACGGAGCAGAGCGGTATCTGTATGAGGTGTGCGGAGCATAGCCGCGTGCATACGAGGTGTATGGAGCAGAGCCGCGTGCATACTAGGTATGTGTACCAGTGGTAGCTCCTCGCAAATTCCGCTCCCGATCCTATAGTCCCAGCCGCCTTTGCCAGCAGCATTTGTCACCAGAGTCTCTTCTGCCGCTGTCTGCATTCTGCAGCTCAGCATAGGGGGCACGATGTTGTCATCACTGTGCTGATATTTGCAGAGCGACCGGAGGAGTCCAGAGCAGCGAGAAGAGAGGTGAGGAGAAAGAGAGATCCGGATGGCCAGACACTCAGCTTGGCTGCGGTGCCACCCATATGGCAGTGTGGCTCTATTGAGCTGCTTGCATTATTTGTGCGCTTCAGGATGCTTGCGTATATACCAAGAATCCTCAGGCGCACAAAAATGCAACATGTTGCATTTGCAGGGGACTTTTAAAAAGTGCAAGGGAACGCAAACGCACCTTAGCCCGCTACTAACAACATGTAATATACTCACTGTCAGAAACAGCTCTTGCTGGTTTCAGCAGTCACTGTTCCTGTAAGGCTGATTTCACATAGGCATTTTTTGAAAAATGCAGCAGTTGCGGTAAAAAAGCCTGCATCTGCCGCATTTTCCGCCTAGCGGCTGCACTTGCTACGCGTTTGCAGCAAGCCCCATGAATTGTCTATGGGGCTTGAATTAAGTGTGCGGCAATATATATATTATAGTCCGCGATATGTACTAAAGGGGGCCCACTGAGACTTTTTCGCCCGGGGCCCCCAGAAACCTGGAGCCGGCCCTGCTCTGAGTACAGAGACTACAAGTAGACACTTGATTCCTTGTTGTAGTCTCTGGGGTCAGAGTCATGGTTCACTATATGGCAATGATTTGCCATACCATGCACCATGACTCTGACCCCAGAGACTACAACAAGGGATCAAGTGTCCACTTGTTGCAATCACTGGGGTCAGTCATGATGCACTATATGGCAATGATTTGCCATACAGTGCATTATCACCGTGGCCCCAGATACTACAACAAGGGATCAAGTGTCTATTTGTAGTCTCTGGGGTTAGAATTATAGTGCATGGTATGGCAGATCATTGCCATACAGTGCCCCATGACTGACCCCAGTGACTGAAACAAGTGGACACTTGATCCCTTATTGTAGTCTCTGGGGTCAGAGTCATGGTGCACGGTAAAGCATATCATTGCCATACAGTGCACCATGGCTCTGACCTCGAAGACTACAACAAGGGATCAAGTGTCCTCTTGTAGTCTCTGGGTCAGAATCATGGCGCACGGTATAGCAGATCATTGCCATACAGTGCACCATGACTGACCCCAGTGACTGCAACAAGTGGACACTTGATCTTTTGTTGTAGTCTCTGGGGTCAGAGTCATGGTGCACTGTATGACAATGATCTGCCATACCATGCAGCATGACTCTGACCCCATCCATCCATCTTATCCACCCAATCCATCCATCCAATCCATCCATCTCATCCACCCATGCATCCCATCCATCCAACCCATCCCATCCATCTCATTCATCCCATCCACCCATCCATCCCATCTATCCATCCCATCCATACTCACCTCTCCGCCGATTCTCCTGGTAGACCTGTGATCGGTGTTCTGCAGCTCTTCAGCTGTGAGCAGCTGGAGGAGCTGCAGAACAGGTGGCATCGAGGAGCGGAGGTATGTGGGGGCAGCGGGGGAGCACCGGCATGAAGGGGGGGCAGGAGAAGAGTGGAGATCAGGAGCAGAGCAGGAGGGGAGAGCACAGGGCACGGTGAATGGATGCCAAAGTCACATCTCCCCTTGATATAAGAAGTGTCCATTTCCCATCAGTGTCATTTTTACGGTTTTACATCTTAGGGGCGTACCTGATTCTACAGCTACTGCTACTTTGTGCCTGCTAGATAGACAGATAGCTAGTGTGTTGATTTATTGTTAGATAGAATCAGTGTTTGCACAATCTGCTGTATTCCCATCCACAGCTGTTTTTTGGCAAAAAGCAGTGTTTGATAAATCTCCCTAAATATTATTGCCCTATCTTCTTTTTGGGCATAGAAACAGTGTTTGCCAAAGCTGCTGTATTCCCATACATGCCTTTTGTGGCAGAGAACAACTGAGTTCCAAGTCTATGTGCCTCAAATATAAGTGGAAAAGCCTGTTGTCATGGTGAAAAGGGGAATAGGCGTGTTGGAAAAAGGAAAACGCTTGGTGTCCGTGGAGTAGGTGTTAAAGTTACTGAAAGCTCTGCTCAACAAACACAGGCTTGTCCTGGCCAAAGAAAAATGTCAACTTTGTTAGTAGACAGCCTACTATAACCCCTTTCTTAGGCAGCAGCACAACACTACAACTTGTATATGACATCCAGAAAAAGCATATGCTACAGGGATGTCAAGCACTGCATCAAGTGGCCTCTCCTCCACCTCAACTTCAACATCACTCACAGTCCAGTCCTCAGAGGTGGCAACTAGTGATGGGCGAGTCCTAAATTACTCGGAATCGCTTGACTCTAGCGAGTCCGAGCCCGGCACTCGCTACTCGTTGCGAGTCTAGCGAGTCCAATGTTAATGAATGGGGAAGCGAGTAATAGCGAGTAATGTGCGATTTACAAATTGCAGATGTGTCTTGGAAGCTTCAGGCTCTATCTGCTAGGACTCGTTACTCTGCGAGTTTCCCAGCCTTTACTCGCACAGTAACCAGCCCAATGCAAATCAATGGCAATCCTAGTTTTGTCAGAGACTTTGACAAAACTAGGATTGCCATTGTCTTGCATTGGACTCGCTACCGTGCCAGTGATAGCAGGGAAACTCGCAGAGTAAGAGCTGTCTGCTCTGTGCAGCTCCAGGGTCCTAGAGCCCGCCTGCTGCCTGATGTAGCAGAGTTGAGATTGTTCTCAGTCTGCTCATTCCCTGTGCATAGACATCTATATCTATGCACAGGGGATGTAGCAGAGAGGACATCGCGTTTTGGACTACGTCGGACGGAAGAGGACTTTTTTAATTAAAGATGGAGTCCCTAATGGCTTTTTTTTTTTTTTATTTCTAATAAAAAATTTTCTCTGTGTTGTGTTTTTTTTAACCCTTTATTGGAGATTCTTAGTGGCCGGGTCAAACCTGGCCTGACATTAAGAATCTCGGGCTTAATACCAGCTTGTATAACAAAGCTGGTATTAACCCATTTATTACCCAGCGTGCCACTGCCACCAGGGCCGCTGGAAGAGCGGGGTTCAGCGCCAGAGGATGGCGCTTCAATGAACGCGCCATCTTCTGGGGCGGCTGCGGGCTGCAATTTGCAGTGGGGGGTGCCCAGAAAGCTTGGGCCTCCCTGCGCTGCGGATTCCAGCCCCCAGCTGCTTAGCTGTACCTGGCTAGACATAGAAATTGCGCTGAGCCCCACGCATTTTTTTTATTATTTCATGAAATTAACATCTGTTTCCCATAGGCCCCCATGTTAAAAAAACGGATCCGTTTTTTTCATGCACACAAAAAACGCTGCTTTTAGCATTTTTTGGTCCTGTTAAAAAACGCATAGCAGAGCAGTCACACTTGAGTGCAGGATCCGTTAACAGCATCAGTTTTTGGACTTAGAATTCTAAAGATGAAAAACTGATGCAAATAACGAATCCAGGGCTTATGTGTGACCCCATGCAAAGACACAAACAGATCATCTTACCAGTTTGGCGCTGCTTGTTTGCTTACAGGTCCGCTCTCCCTCTCACTTACTTCTGGTCCCGCCCATGAAGCTTCATGCATATTCACTGCATTGACCGGTAACAGCCAATCACAGTAGCTCATGCTCTGTGAGAGTGTCTGTGATTGGCTGTTGCTATCAGACTACATTTCCACAATCTGTCTGTTCTTGGTTTTTATACATGAGGGGTGGGGTACTCCAGGCCTCAAGGGCCGCCAACAGGTCATGTTTTCAGGATTTCTTTAGAATTGCACAGGGGTTGGAGTTATTACCAATGCACGTGATTCAATTATCACCTGTGCAATACTAAGGAGATTCCTACCCCTTTCATACACATTAGTGTATGGAACCAACCTGGCATTATAGTGTGTCCCCCCAAAATAAAAAAAAATAAAAAAAATGCATAGGACTTTGCCCTGTTTTTCATTGCCAGCCAAGATAAAAGTAGGCAGCTGAGGGTTGGTATTCTCAGTGGAGTAAGGGTCTACTGTTATTGGGTCCTACCCCCCTGCAATAGAATAGCATCCCACAGCCACCCCAGAAATTGGTGCATTCATAAGAAGCACCATTTCCTACCACTTTACATGGCTCTTACATGTATTTTCAGCACTGTTGGTGATGTCCTAATGGATAAGTGTGGTCGGGACGCCACGGAGGAATACTGCACCCATGAAAGAGTGTGTAGTATTCCTGTGGATGAGGAATTGGGATGCTGCATAAAGAACCCTCAGTAGATGCATCCACACACACCCTAGGTAGGGGGACCGTGGGTGGACCCACTATAGGGAGAATCCAGTCCCATGGGAGGAGTGACAGGGAAGAAAAGTGTGTAGGTGGGAGGAGCGTTTGTGAGTTGGTAAGTGGAAGAGCTCCATTGGGGAGTGAGGAGTGGATGGCGGAGGTGCCGTCAGGCTCTGCACGAGGAGACACTCAGGAAGACAGGAGAGAGCGCAGGAAGGGACCGGACAGGAACAGTAGACATTCCACCGAGGGACCCAAGTGTGGCATCCTAACTTCCAGCGACTACCCAGGCCAGGCAGACCTGTAAAGACTGTGTTTAAAGAACTGTCAGTAATCCCGTTGCAAGTTGCAAACTGTGTGGTGTATTTCATTCACCTGCACCTGAGGAGTCACCGAATTGTTTCACAAATCCCATCATCCACTAATGCCCTGGGGATCCCACTCTGCCTACGGGGAGCGAAACCACCTTGCTGCCTTACCATCACTCCGGAGGTCTGTCCCGCAGTGCCGGTAACCTTACCGGTGGCGTAGGTGGCGTTAGGCAACACTATTTTTATTAACTGTTCCTCTTTTCAGTGACCACCAGGGCCACGGAACTGGGCAGCAGGCCCCGTGACATCTCCAGTGAACTATAATGCCAGAAACCAGGTACCCCACGGCCCTGGGGCGGGTCAGCTTTTGACATCAAAAACAGGATCCCGGCCCCGGTAGAATCGGGTACTGTGCGCCTTGAACTCTGTTTAAACCAAACTTTGTTGCTGGGCCCCAAAATGGCCGGGTCAGAGCCTTAATGCCATGTGCAGGCCTGGGGACATGGCTCGGCCCCTCATTGTGGGAGGGTCATGCCAGAGGCACAAAACTGGATGCCTGCCCCAATTGCCACCAGAAAATCAAGAGGGCAGGCCAGAGATTAAAGTGGCCCTGCCGGAAGCAACAATAGGCGGCAAGAAGGGTGCGGCACTAGAGAGACGACAAAGGCGATACACGGGTGTGGTCGATGGGTCTGAGAAAATGGCAGCAAGCAGCTATGAGAACCCGGCCCGCGAGGTGGAGGAGGCAGGCAGCCCTGGAACTGCTGAGCAGGGTGCTGCCTCATTCCTGCCCGGCATAGGAGACGATGCCTTCTGGGAAGCTGCCTTGAAGGATCTCTGAACCCAGTTCAATGAGACTCTGGATTGGATCTTTAGGTGCTGGAGCGCCCATGTCCGCACTGAGTTATCACGGCGGGCTGCGCGGAGGGAGACCAGCGACCCAGAGCTGGAACTGAGGGCTAGAGACCAGGCCATGGTGGAGACTGAGTTTGCCAGTAGTGACCAGCCGTATGATCTGCAACCAGTCCTCGACAAGGAAGTTAGGGCATCCGGGCCCCGCACTGAGCCAGAGGTTCCCGAAGTGCATGCTGATGACAACGCAGCAACCAGAGCTGAGCCAGAGGACCCAGAGGCGCTAGCCGAGCCTGAGGATGAGGTCTAGGAGAATTCCGCGGAAGATTCCGACGTGGTGGTGGAGGCCATGATCGAGGAGCCATCCAGCCAGCCGGACTCGATGTAGGACAAACCCGAGAGGGGCGAGACCGGCTGCGACGAGGAAGTCAGGGCATCCAGGCCCCGCACACTATGGTGGGATCGTCACCAGCACCGACCGGTCGGATGGGTCGGAGCCACTGCCATAACTGGGGTGCAGGACCTTGCTCCAATTTCAGCCCCGGAGCAGCCTGATTTTGTTCAGCAGAGATTCCAGGCCGACCGGCGGAGAGACAGTGCTGCCATGAGAGATGGTGGCCCAGGAACAAGAAAACCTGTTGGCGAGGAATCGGGCCTGAGAACTGCCACTGATTACCCCGGAGGATCACAGAACAGGTACTGTAACAGCCTTTAAATTGGACAATGGTGGGGTTTCATCCGGGAACTCAGCCTGTATGAGAAGGTCTTTGTGAGCTGGAGGAATGTTGAGGCTCACCTCCCCAAAGGACAGCCGGACAGGGATTTATACCGCTTTGACAAGGTAAACTATGAGCAGCACCTTGGTCCTAGAGGCTGGTATGCCCCGCGAGTCCACAGATGTGTGGATTACAGTATTCATGGCCCATTTTATACAGTTTAATTGTGTGCCGATTCCTGTATTGAATACTGTGTGAACTGATTACTACTGATTACTACTGAGCTTCTGGACTGTTACCCGATAAGCCGAAGGACTCTATAATGTGTGCATTTCCACAGCCCGGTGGTGATATGGACACTGTAGAGGTGATGGACACTACCACCAGAACTGCACTGTAAACCGGCCCCATTTTGGCCGGATTCGAATGTTTGAATTTTCTATTTTTCTTATTTGGTCCCGTTGACCCGGTAACATTCAAAGTAAAGGTACCTTTGGAAGGGAAGAAAAGCATTGGGTATGATTACTGTTTATGTGTTAATAAAAATGTAATATTTTAACTTGTACCTGATTGGGTCACTCGTGGACGAGGGAGTTTAACCAAGGGGGAATGTGTCGGGACAACACAGAGGGGTACTGCACCCATAAAAGAGTGTGTAGTATTCCTGTGACTGAGAAATTTGGATGCTGCATAAGGGACCCTCAGTACACGCATCCACACACATCCTAGGTAGGGGCCCGTGGGTGGACCCCCAATAGGGAGGACCCAGTCCCATGGGAGGAGTGACAGGGTAGAAAAGTGTGTGGGTGGGGGGAGCGTTAGTGAGTTGGTGAGTGGAAGAGCTCCATTGGGGAGCGAGGAGTAGATGGCGAAGGTGCCATCAGAACTGAAGGGGATCTTTGGGGCACCAGGTGTCGCGGAGAGCTTGACGTGGTACATCTACGGGATGGAGGGGTTCAGTCCCGGAACGGAGGACCGGCTCTGAGAGTGGTGCGGGTGTTCACCCTCGAGCCACCAAACCGGAGTGCTGAGCTTCGTCAGGGAGTCGAGGCCAACACCTGTCGCACCCAGGAAAAGACACCATATAGAATCCCGAGGTCTTAGAGAGGGTCGCTCAGTTAGAGAGGATCCGAGGGAGCTGGCTTCAGGCTCTGCATGCGGAAGGCGCTGAGGAAGACAGGAGAGAGCAAGAAGGGCAGGAACAGTAGACATTCCACCGAGGGACACAAGTGCGACATTCTAGTGACAGTGACTACCCAGGCCAGGCAGACCTGTAAAGACTGTGTTTAAAGAACTGCCAGTAAATCCATTGCAAGTTATAAACTGTGTGGTGTATTTAATTCACCTGCGCCCGATGAGTCTCCGAACTGTTTCACAACTCACATTATCCACTACTGCCCCGAGGATCCCGCTCTGCCTACGGGGAGCGAAACCACCTTGCTGCTTCACCATCACCCCGGAGGTCTGTCCTGCAATGCCGGTAATCTTACCGGAGCTGTAGGTGGCGTCACGCAACACTCCGAGGGGTGGGAAGCATAAATAATAGTTGGAGTTTAGCGGATGTTGCAGGTGCTTTAGGAAAGGACAGGCAGAAGAAACAAAGTTTTAAATGGACTTTTTCTTTACTGGGTCACTTGGTCACTCCTCACAATGCGTTTCAGCAGATAGGTCCACCTTCATCAGGTAATCACATGGTCGAGCTTAGGGGGGTCTATAATGCTGGGGTGATGCCCGTAGTGCGATTGGGGGGGGCAATAATTCAGGGGCATAGATTTAGTGGAATTTGTTTCTTTGGATACCTGTGGTGGGATTTTTAGGTACTATAAAGCTGTAAGTACTTCTGCGGTGATAATATAGGGATCTACGATGCTTGCAATGGTATTTGAGATGTATGCAATGCATGTGAGGGGGGGGGGGTGGATGCTTTTGTTCGGATTTTAGACAGTGTGCAACTCTGGTGGAACACTTGTGGTGTGTCTTTGGGGTATGTTCAGTACTAAAGAATTGTTGTGGGATTTTTTGGGTGCTTAATGCTGTGGATATGCCTGTGATGGGACTTCCAAGGTTGTACAATGCTGGGGGAGGCCAGCAGTACGATTTTGGTGGTCTATGATTCTGTAAGGATGCCAGTGGTGAGAGTTTGGGGTGCTTGTGATATTGGGATATGGTTGTGGTTGGCTTTTGAGGAGTGCGTGATGTTTGTGGGGATGCTTGAGGTGGGGTTTTATTGTCTGTTATGCTGCTGAATGACTGTAGGGGGAGTGTGAGGGAAGCGTGCAATGCTGGGGAAATGCCTGTGGTGGATTTGGGGGGTCTACAATGGAGTTTGGATGCCTGTGGTAATATTTGGGGAGTCTGTAATACCAGGGGATGCCTGTGGTAGTATTTAAGGAGTCTATAATGCAGGAGATGCATGTGGTTGGATTTTGGAGATGCCTTTATTGAGATTGTAAGATTTAATAGTGCTGTGGGGATGGAATTTAGGGGTATGTGCAATGCTGAAGGGATACCTGCTGTGGGATTTCAATGGGTATAAAATGATAGCAGGACTCCTGTAATAGGATTTTTAGGGGCGTGTCATGTTGTGGGATTTTGATGTGTGTATTATGTTGTGGCATTCCTTTGCTGGTAATTTAATGGTCTTTATTGCAGTGGGTATACTTTGGGTTGAATTTTGGGGTCTATAATGCCTGTGGTAGGATTTTTGGGGGTTCAGTGTGGGGCAGGCGTTGTGGTGGGATTTGAGGTGGTGTATGATTCTGGGGGGGTCACACATGCTGGGGTCTATCATACTGGGAGATGCCTGTGGTGGGCGTTTTGGGGTGTGTAATGCTAGGGGAGATACCTGTGGTGCGATTTTGGGGAGTGTGTGATGTTGGAACGATGCAAATAGTTGGATTTTGGGATCTATAATGCTGGAGGATGTCTGTGCTGCAGGTTTATGGCTGTGCAATGTTTCGGTGGGCACCTGTGTGGGATTTGGGGTGTGTGCAATGCGGTAGGGATGGCTGTGGTAGGATATGGGTTGTGTGTGACGCACGCAGGGTTCTATTGGGTACTCGGTACCAGGGCTGTTACTTTGGGGAATGCTGTCTCGTGCTGTGCTGTGCCCTGGCCCGTAGGCCTGGGGAATTTGTTAAAAACTGGTATTAATAAAAGTAAAGAGTTTTCGTGACACCATCTGTGGTTTCTGGTAAATGCGCCAGTGCTGCTTTGGGCCTCCGGGGATGATGGACGGGCAGTTGCGTGGTATAGCTCCACACAGGAGGAGCAGTGTCCCCGGGGTTATGGTGAGGTGACAGGGATGGATGCAGGGAGTTGGCTATGCTGCCAGGCAGCTGTGGCAGCCTCTGTAGTGGACAGGGTCAGGGACTGAGGAACCGACACACACACTAAGTTGTTTCTGTACCTTTATTGGTGGAATTGCAGGTAATGTCCAGGGTACTCTCCGGTGGTTGGGAAACACTTCTGGATCTCTACAGTGAGTTATGGATAAGGTCTCCTCATCTCTTTTACTTTTGTGAAGCTCCTGACTTGTGTGTAACTTGGCCTGGCCTCTTCTGCTCTTCTGTCACCTGTGTGCTGTAGTGGGAAACCTTTGTGTGGACTACCGCTATATCCTCTCCTCCGGTGCCTGGCTCCCTTCTTGGTTGCTATCCAGATGCCCGGGAGACTGGAGTCTTCTCGGTGACCTGGTATCTCTGCTGGGCTATATGCTCTCCTGCAGACACGGACTCCGGTGTCCGGGTGGCTTTCTGAGGTGAACGGGTATGGCACCTTTGCCCCAGTCTGATGTTTCTCTGTTACTTTATCCCTTGCCTTCGACCTCACTCTTAGGGCCCTGCACTGGCTAGGCTGATAACTGCTCAGTTATCAACTGGCTCGGGCCTAGCATGGCTCCGACACACCAGGACGTCTTCACCGTTCTCCTAGTGACTGCACACTCTGACTAACTCCGCCTTTAGCACTGGTATTTATAGGGGATCTTGCTTAAAGGCAGCAAGTGGGGCTCCCCCTAAGGTCTGGGGTGGAAGGTGTTGTACGTGTATGGGGTACCCACTGTGGAAATCTATCCATGTTTTATGTGGTCCTGTGGCTATCTGTACTGGCAGGGTGCCACATTCCCCCCTAGCATCAAGGTACTTGGGAAAAGGTGTATAGCGGTCCGCGCTACCAGAATGACTCGCATCAAAGAAGACACTGGCAGATGAAGCGTTGATCAGATCCTTCTTATTTTATTCATCGACGCGTTTCGGTGCCCACTGGCATCTTCATCAGGTATCCCTGATGAAGATGCCAAGTGGGCACCGAAACGCGTCAGTGAATAAAAGAAGGATCTGATCAACACTTCATCTGCCAGTGTCTTCTTTGATGCGAGTCATTCTGGTAGCGCGGACCGCTATACACCTTTTCCCAAGTACCTTGATGCTTTTCCACGTGTGAGTGGTTCGGTGGAGGTCCAGCAGCAGCCATCAGGATATTATTCCTAACAAGCCTTCAAACCAGTTGTGGGTGACACAACTGGATCAGGTGAGTGGATTGCTTTGCTCACCGGGTTGTCAAACTAGTGTCTAGTGATAAGGGCACTATTGCGCCTCTTGTTCCCCCTCCCCTTTTGTATTTGTCACATTCTCCCCTAGGTAAGATCAGTACTCCTGGACTTAGAAACATTTTTACAAACAACAAGCAAAAGGTAACATTTTCAATAACAATAACTGGTAATATGTACAAAGTCTCAAAAATTGGAAAATTTACAAAAAACACAGAAAAATGGCAAAACGGTGGAGTCCATATGGCGCTAGTCCATCCATCGCAGGCTGTACATATATGATTTTTGTCACAACCAGTCCTGTGACTATAGTCCTTTTTAACTGAAATCAGGGAATAATCAGGGAAAGATGTTGTTAAGAGTCTTTACAGTAAAGTCTCTGTAAGGTCCGGGTAAAAAAGGGTTAAAGTCTTCAGAAAGTCTAATAAGTAATTTACACAGATAAACCATAAATCTTCACAATCTGTGTCTCAGCTTAGGAAACCTGGTACCTCCTCTCTCACCCCAGGCACTTTCTGTTGCCAACTTGATGTGCATGGGGCTGGGCCCAGTTCCTCCAACCTTTTGTACACTACTATTTACATTTACTGTACAAAACTGGTTTCTATTTACATGTTACTTTTTTGCAATGGCATATTGTACCTAGTGGACCCAATCTCCATACGTGGACAGGGCTTGACCCTGATTACACAACTGGATCTATGTAGTGATGGTGTCTCAGGTGGTCTACTTAGTGGAGGTAAGTCAGGTAACTGTCTGCTTGGCATTAGTCTCACTAGAGGGCTGGCAGTTGCACCGATTGCAGTATCCTCTGGTCCTCTGATAATGGGTGTTTCTTCTTGAACTCTTGAAGTTTCTTCCAGGGTTCCTTGTTCTTCTTGTGGTTATTTAAATGTATTACTGGGACTATCATTGCTCCATTACATTGGGGCCAATTTTCTGGAAAGTCTCTAAGAATTATATGGATTACTTTTTCCTTTGGCTGAGGTGGAGGTTCACAAGGTATTTCCTCCTCTTGTGTTTCTTGTATCCTCAAATTTCCTGGGCAAATATTCAAGTGGTTTCTTGACACTGTATTGGTTGTTTTTCGTCCATCTTTACTGACTAAACAGGTTTTGGAGTTATCAAAGTTGGAGCTTAATACAGTATAAGGCTCTTTCTCCCACTGATCAACAAGCTTATGACGCCTTCTTTTTCTTTTACGTACAACTGTTCCTGGTGTTAAGGGTTCAGCTTGTACACTTTTGTTGAAGTCTCCTTACTGTTTCTCTCTAGCTTTGTTGAGATTGTCTTCAATTTGTCTTCAATGCAGGCTTAGACTAGTTTGTACTGTTCTTGATGAGTGGTGTTCCAGTTGGATGTTTCTGCTTCTGGTTTTATGATTCTCCTTTCTAAGTCAACTGGTAATTTTCCAGGACGTGCTCACATTAGGTAAGCTGGTATACAATTGGTGGAACTCACAGGTATGTTGTTATACATGTCCACTAAATAGGGCAATTTATCAGGCCTCTGATTTCTTTCTTCTATGGGCAATGTTTTCAACATCTCTATAACTATGTTGTTCATCTTTTCACACATGCCATTCGTTTGTGGATGGTAAGGTGTGGTCGTTATCTTCTTGCACCCATAAAGATGTCAAAATTCTTGGAAAATCTCAGCTTCTAATGCGGAACCTCTGTCAGTCAGTACCTATTTTGGCTACCCATGTGGTCTACAGAAATAGGCTTGAATGGTCTTTGTGGCCGTTTAGGTGGCATTTGGATGGCTTTAGATTCATCGTGTACTTGGATAACGCTTCAAATACCTCTGCCAGGTGTGCCAGGTGTTCTTTATAGGTTTTTGAGTACACTATGACATCATCTATGTAGAGTAGTACAGTCTTGATGTTTTTGTGCCCCAGGCAGCACTCCATCAGCCTCTGGAACATACCAGGTGCATTACATAGTCCGAAGGGCATACTGTTGAACTCACACAAGCCCATGGGAGTTGTAAATGCCGTCTTCTCGCGGTCTTACTCGGTTACGGACACCTGCCATTACCCACTAGTGAGATCTAGAGTTTGAAGTAATTAGCAGACTTCAATGCAGCTAGTGATTCTTCTATACGGGGCAACGGGTAAGCATCTTTATGTGTTATCGATTTATCTGCCTTATAGTCCACACACATTCTCATGCTGCCAACCTTCTTTTTGACCTGGACTAGTGGAGCTGCCCAGGGACTGCAACTATATGTTATGACCTCTGCATCCTTCATCTCCTTCAACATTTCTTTGGCACGCTTATAATGTGCTGATGGAATAGGCCGGTATCGCTCTTTAATTGGTGGATGTGTACCTGTGGATATATGATGATGTACCCTTTTGATCCTAAAAAAATGAAGTGGATGCTTACTGAATACCTGTCCGTACTCCTGGACTACCCAATAGACACCATGCTTTTTAGGTGCAGGAGTGGAGTCAGTTCCAACATGGAGTTGCTGACACCAGTCCTCTAGCTGTCCCTTGGGGCTGTTGTCCTCCACCAAATCTGGTGGGGTCAAGGGTTCCACTGCTTGTATCTCATTACTGTGCACAGTGTACAGCTTAGCAACGGTGGAATATCTGGGTAGTTTGACCTCATCCTCCCCACAATTTATGATGCGGATGAGTACCCTTCCCTTGCGTGCATCAACCACCCCCCCAGCTGCCAAGAGTGTAGGCCTGCATTCTGTGCTGAAGGGCTCTACTACTGCCTGGTAGTCTTGACCCCTTAGGCCTATAGCTGCTCGGCACCAGATCATCATTTCACTCCTTGGGGGTACCACAATGGGAATCGGGTCTGTTACCTGTGCACTACCAATTTCACCACCGATCAGTTTTACCTGTTGTTGATGCAGGAAGGCTCTGATCTGTCTCTGAAGAACCTTCCGCTGCCTGGATTTGGCAGTGTTCACTATCTGCTGCAGTAAGAACAACACTTCACCCAAGCAATTGCTAACAACAACATTAGTACCTAGAATTATGTAAGGATCTTGGTCATTAGGATTGTTTGCTACCACAATAAGCCCCTGGTCTTGCAACTCAACCCTCCCCACTTTTGTTGGCATCTCTCTGACCCCAACTATGGTAAGTGGTGCACCATTGGAAGCATAAATGGTGAGGTTTGGATTTGGTGGGTTAAGTTCATCACACGACCAGAATGTCTTATAAAGGATATATGGTATATAGGTCACTTGTGACCCAGTGTCCAACAAGGCAGGTGTTGTGATGCCATCTAGTATGATAGACAGGAACAGTCTATGCCCAATGTAGGTATCATACCAATCTGATGGGCCTGGTCAGTTTACTCCTGAGGTTTGGCCCCGGCCCCCAGGAGTTGCTTGTTTAAAACAGCAACGAATTATGGGTTCTCCCATGGAGCTGTAATGGTCGGTGGTCCTCCTGCAGAGCGACGTGGTCTTCCCACCCTTTATCCTCTGGGCTATCAGCAAGCTGGATCAATGGTAGTGGCTTAGGTTTAGGCTTAGGCTCAGGCTCTGCTTGCAGCTGCAGGGCTTCCATGACGGTGGCCAGGTTCCTACCCAGCTGACGCACTTTGGTGCATACGTTTTCAATCCGGTTAGATGTTATAGCCTGCATGCTGTCTTCAGCTGCAGGTAAGGGAACGGGTGTTACTGTTGCTTGAGCATTGCCACCGTCGGATTGCAGCATCATGGGTTTCTATGGGTTGTAACCCTTTAATAGCCATGTCCTTTAAAGTGTGGAAATCGGCATCTGGGTTGCTATGGGACCACCAGCACATGGTTTTATTGTCCTCTGGTAACCGTAGTCCCTGGGTGAACTGCTCAATAAGCATCTTGATTCAAAGCTCGCAGCGTCTCCTGCAGACGCCAGGCATAGGCTCTGGTGTCATCTTCCGGCTGCTGATAACAGTGGTAAAAGTGCATTAGGATATCAGTCTCATTACAGTCCTCAAAAACAATTTTCAGCTTATCAAAAATTATGGTTACTGATTCTTGCTCAGTCGCAGACCAGGTTTCAAGCTCCCGCTCTGCTACACCGGTTAACTGTAACAATACAAAAGGAGCCCTCTGCTTGCCGGTCATCGCGTACATATCTAGCACGCGGCAGATCTTTCTTTTAAATGCTGACAAGGTATCTGGACGGCCATCATACTGGGGTAACCATTTAGCCCCCGGGACATACAGTAGCGAGATTGGCATCATTGGGGCTACAGCGCCTGGTGGGACGGAGGCTCTACTGGCTGCAAATATGCTTTGTCTGGGCTGATTCGCAGGATCTATGAAGGGGGTTTCATCGACGCTTAATGTAACTGACATCTTGGGGCCCTCCTAGTGAATCACGACAGTCTTTGCATAGTTAAACAAATGGTGACTCCCAGGCATGGAGTTAAGCGCTCGGGAGTTTCCGGATTAGGCCACTGCGCCTTGTCAGCACTCATCAGAGCGTGGGGCTTGTTTTCACACTCTTTCGGCAATTAAGCCCCTTTTCTTCCCTGCTCTGTGGTGCAGTAATGGCGGGCTCAGTTTAACAGCTCACAAATCACAGTCAATACACGACACACAGTACCTGGTTGCAGTGGCGCACCCAGAAATTTCCCAAGGTAGGGGTCCAAGAAACACACACCGGCCCTGAAAGGGGGGTTTCACCCCCCAGCGGGGTTCCGAGGGGCAAAGCCCCCGGTGGGGTGGTTTGGGGGAGCGAAGCCCCCCTAAAAGCAGCCTCTTTTGTGGGCCCTTGGGTGCTGTGTAATTGTTCCTGTCTCCTGACATAGGGGCCCAGCTCCTTGTGTACTGCACCACTTCTCAGGGCCGTCCAAAGGGGGGGGTCCAGACACGTAGGTCCCCCCCCTTGGGTGCGCCTATGCCTGGTTGCACCAGGCACGACATCCTGTTCGTGATGCCAGGAACGAATTGACGCAGTCAGGATTTTATGGGGTACTCGGTAGCAGGGCCTGTAGTTTGGGGAATGCTGTCTCGGTGGCTGGTGACCTGACCCGCAGCCCTGGGGAATTCATTAAAAACTGGTATAAATAAAAGTAAAGAGTTCTCGTGATGCCACCTGTGGTTTCTGGTGAATGCACCAGCACTGCTGTGGGCCTCAGGGGATGATGGATGGGCAACTGGGTGGTATAGCTCTCCACAGGCTGAGCAGAGTCCCCAGGGTTTTGTTGAGGTGACAGGGTATGGATGAAGGGAGTTGGCTATGCTGCTGGTCAGCTGTGGCAGCCTCTGTAGTGGACAGGGTCAGGGACTGAGGAACCGACACACACACCGTAAGTTGTTTCTGTACCTTTATTGGTGGAATTGCAGGTAATGTCCAGGGTACTCTCCAATGGTCGGGAAACACTTCTGGATCTCCACAGTGAGTAATGGATATGGCTTCCTCATCTCTTTTCCTTTTGTGAAGTGCCCTGAGTTGTGTGCAACTTGGCCTGTCCTCCTCTGCTCTTCTGTCACCTGTGTGTTGTAGTGGGAAACTTTCGTGTGGACTACCGCTATATCCTCTTCTGCGATGCCTGGCTCCCATTTTGATTGCTACACAGATGCTCGGGAGACTGGAGTCTCCTCGGTGAACCGGTATTTCTGCTGTGCTAAATGCTCTCCTGCAGACTTGGACTCCGGTGTCCAGGTGGCTTTCTGGGGTGAACCGGTATGACTCCTTTGCCCCACGTCTGCAGTTTCTATGTTATTTTACACCTTGCCTTCGACCTCACTCTTAGGACTCTGCACTGGCTAGTCTGATAACTGTTCAGTTGTCAACTGGTTCGGGCCTAGCGTGGCTCCGACACACCAGGACATCTTCCAAGTTCTCCTAGCAACTGCATACTCTGATTAACTCCACCCCCAGCACTGGTATTTATAGGGGATCTTGCTTAAAGGCAGAAAGTGGGGCTCCCCTACAGGTCTGGGGTGGAAGGTGTTGTATGTGTATGGGGTACCCACTGTGGAAATCCATCCATGTTTTAGGTAGTCCTGTGGCTACCTGTACTGTACATGTGCAATGTTGGGGGAAGTTTCTGGTGTTAATTAGGAGGAGTGCTATTCTGCAGAGATATCTATGGTGGAATTTTAGAGGCTGAAAAATTCTGGAAGGATGCCTGTCTTGGGTTTTGGTGGGGTGGACAATGATGGGGAATGCCTGCAGTAGGATTTTGGGAGTCTATAATCCTGTAGGGTTACCTGTGATGGGAGTTTGGGAGTTTCCTATGGTGGACTTTTGAGGAGTGTGTGATGTGGGTGAGGATTTCTGTGGTGGGATCTGGAGGTCTATAATGCTAGGGAATATCTGTGGGCATATGTGGTGTGTGCAGTGCTGAGCGGATGCATGTGGTGGGATTTTAGAAGGTAAGCAATGCTGTGAGAAAACCTGTCTTGGGATTTGTGGGTTGTACAATGCTGGGTGGCTGTCTGTGTCATTTGGGGTGGTGTAAAGCTGAGCATCTGTCTGCTGTGTGTTATTTGGGAGGTATGATGGGGCTGTTTACAGTAGCATTTTCTGCATGTAGAAAGTGGAGTTCTCTGTAATGCTTAAGAAGGGTTTGGGGAGTATTTTACAGGGATTTTCCTGTGAAGGGTTTCTGCACTGAGCGGGTTCTGGATTAAGGTGGGGTTTTGTTTTGTTTTTGGGGTCCAACTTATGCATGTGTAAAGTTTGTCTAAGCCTAAGTGTAAAGATGAGCGGACCCGTGGACTTGACCCGAACTTCATATAAGTCAATGGGGAGCTGAACCTAAGTGTTGTAAAATGGTAGAAGTAAGAGCTAGTGGGATGCAAAAGGAAGCAAAAAGGCGATTAAAGCAGAACAATGATACCTAACCTTGTTTCCCTGGAAGATAAGAGCTCTGTCAGACTGTTTCCAGGTCCGCTCATTAAACTATATAGCTATCCACTGATTCCCCCTCCCATCCTATGTGATAGCATCTGTGATTGGTTGCAGTCAAGCTGCTATACATGTCCCCAACCCTCTATGCCAGTGTCTTTGATTGGTTGCAGTCAATCTGCTATTTCCTGCTAATCATACTGGCTGTGTGTAGTTTAACAATAAATGAATCATTTTAAAAAATGGAGTGGGGTCCTCCCTATTTTGAAACTAGCCAAGATAAAGCCATCAGCTGGGAGCTGATATCAGGCTTGGGAGGAGTCAATATCAACGGCTCTTCCAAACCTCATAATATCATCTCACAGTTGTCTGCTTTATCTGCACTGATTATTAAACGAGAGGGGACCCATGTATTACATAAATAAATAAAAGAAAGTGACATTGGAACCCCCAATTTTTAATTACCAACTCAGATAAAGCAGACAGCAGTGAGCTGATATTTTCATGGTGAGACGGTCCATGGTTTCTGGCCCATCCCAGCCAAAGAATGTCAGTCTGCAGCCACCCCAAAATTGGCACATCACAATAGATGCACCAAATCTGGCGCTTTAGGCTGGCTTCACATTGTGATTTTGTTAAATCCGATGCTGTCAGATGAGAATCCAACAGCCTCAGATGTACTAAATCGAATGCCATCAGATGCCATCGGTCCGATTTTCTGACGGATCTGATTTAAACGGAACTCCGCCCACTGAGGGAGGGCTGGGGGAGGGCTAGGGGAGGTTTTGGGAGTGGTCTGGGAGTTTGAGCATGCTCAATACAGAAAATCGGATCCGATATCGGATCCAATTTTCCATCCGATCCCCACAGACTACCATTTTATTTTAATTGGAACGAATCGGATCCAATTTGATCCAATTTTTCACTCGGAAGCTAAAATCGCAGCAGTCTACGGACAGAATCGGATCGGAGACAAATCGGATGTCATTAAGTACAAATCCGATCCGATCCCCATTGGAGAACATGGGGGCTAATCCGGATCCGAAGCTGTCCGATTTTCATCGGGCAGCATTGGATTTAACAAAATCGCAATGTGAAACCAGCCTTACCTGATATTTCCCGATTGCACTGGTGCAGTGGCAAACGAGGTAAAATCACAGCTGCAATGAAAGGATTTCTCATTGATTACTAATCAAAAAACTAAACACAAACATCTATTATATAATTGCGAATGCTGCGAGTGCCCCTTTGTGGTCATGTGGATACGAACGAAGCATTGGCCGCGCAGCGGCCATTGCGAGCCGGCGAGTCGCTATGCCCGCGCAGCGGGCATGGCGAGTCGAAGCATTGGCCGCGAAGCGGCCATTGCGAGTCGCTCTAAGGCGACTCGCTATGCCCGCGCAGCGGGCATGGCGAGTCGCCTTAGCAGCGCGAAGCATTGGCCGCGAAGCGGCCATTGCGAGTCAGAGACTCGCTCTGCTAGAATCCCGATGCATTGTGCATCGGGCACCCATCTAGTATAAAAATAATGTATTTGAAATAAAAATCAGCCAGACCCTCTTTCACCAACGAAATCTATAGGATGTCCCACAATGGTCCCCAAATCTGCTACATCCAGCAGCTGCAGCCCCTGGAACACGCTGACAGCACCGTGGAAGCCAAGGCTGGGAAAGTAGTGATGTCATTGAGGTCACCAGAGTTCACAGTTAAGCAGTTCCCATCGTACCTTGTGTGACTGCCGGGGAACTCACTGCTGGACTGTAAGACTGTCAGATTGTGCGTTATGACAACAGAGTACTGCACAAGCAATCCCACCATTACAGCTTCAAATTCCCTAATGGGGCTAGTAAATTCAATAAAAATTGAGAAAAAAAGATTTAAAAACATGAACCACCCCCTATAAAAGAATACAAAAATAGAAAAATACACATTCAGTATTGCCATGTTCAGAAAAGCCCAATCTATCAAAATAATAAATAAATGAATCCAATTGGCATATAGCATAATTTAAAAAATAATTACAAGTGCCAGAATTAATTTTTTTTTTGGCAAGTTGCAACATGCTATAAGAGGTAATCAAAACATTGTATATATATCCAAAAAATGTTTTGTTTTTTTTAAATGTCAGCTCAGTTCACAAATAATAAATCATCAAATAAATAGTATTGGATGCTGATTTCATAGGTAACCACCAGCTCACAGCAGTAACCAGGAGCGGTCTTGCACAAAAGGAACTATTAGGGTACCTTTACATGCCGCTACTGGCGGGTGGATACAACCAGCTACTTCACGTGCACGAGCACGCACAAACGGTTACAAACGGTAAACGCACCATCTTTACACGCCACCACAAGGTGCGCTACGCTACGTGACATCTATCTCTGGATGCACCGCCGGGTGTCTCAAGTCACCTTCTGTAGCTCATCTTACCTCATTTACACACCGCTACAACCAGCTAATATGGGCGGACCTGGTGCAGCAGGGACAGCACGTAGGCGTGCCACAATTGTGGATTCCGAGACGTCCGTACGCTGATAGGACAAAGCAAGAAACCCATGATTGGCCCGGCATCGCAGGAGGCTGTTTAATACATGACGCTCGAGCAATTGTGTAGTGTGACTGGTCAGCTCCTTAAATATGCCGCCCTATGCAGCGACTACCAATCGTAACGCAGGAGCTTCCACCAATGATCGCTGAAGGGGGGCGGTATCCCGGAGCCTGTGTCATGCCCCAGCTACATACCAGGTACATTGCCTGGTGTCGACACATCCCTTCTGTTGCTTCTTTACACGCCGATACAGCTCGCTACAATCGCCTGTGTAGCCACCTGTTTCAGGGCAGTGCTCAGAAACAGATGCATCTGTTGCCGGGTGCCTCCTACCGTCTTCACACGCCGCTACTACGGGGTATTTTGCCGCTACAAGCTACATTTGTAGCCTGTAGCTGGTTGTATCCACCCGCCAGTAGCGGCGTGTAAAGGTACCCTTAAGGTATGTGCTCATTGTCCAGAGCCACTGCGTCTTGTACACAGTGGCTCCGAAGCTGCAGGAACCCGAGGTTGGCTGCAGGGAGGCCACAACCACCCTGTACTCACCATCAGTGGTGAGTGCAGGGTGGCTTCTCCCTGCGTTCACCTGGTGAGGGACACTACCTACTCAGCAGCATGATAATTTCATGACGGCAACCCGCACCACAGCTAAAAGAACGCTGTCGTCGGGAGCAGCATAGTGAGGTTGGGATTACTTGAAATCCCATCCACTATGTTGCTACGGTACTATGCAGCATTTTGAATGCAGCAGCAAAATGCAAAATGCTGAGTATTCTTTTAAAGCAGCACTCCATTGTTTTTTCTTTTCTTTTCAGTGCTGGAGTGGCACTTTATATGTAACTCCCCTGCCCCATGTCATATACTCCCCTTCCAGCAGCTTCATCATTTTTTGGCACCACTCCGGTCACATGGTGCCATCTTGTGCTCGTAACTTCTGTCTGGAAGGCAGTAGTTATATCACAAGTAGAGATGAGCGAACCTTTTAAAGTTCGGGTTCGAGTGGTGCAGCCAAACTTTTTGGCGCACTGTTTGGGACACTGAACTTGACCCGAACCGCAATGGATATCACTGATTGGCAGTTCAGCTTTCCGACCACATACAGCCAACCATATGTAAAACACTTTCAGTGGTGGGAGGGTAGTTTTTGTTTTCATATTTCTTTTGGACACACACTACACCAGGAAACTGTGCTTTTAAATCCAGTGCAAGCCAATCAAGTGCTGCACACGCTAGCACTGGGCCAATCACCAACTGTACCTGACCATAGCAATGCCCGCTATAGTGCTTTGCAAATGTAATGCACCCAAACACAAACCCAAGCAGGTTTGCTTAACACCGGAAAGCGGCCCTAACTTAACCTTGAGAGGTTTGCTCATTTCTAATCACCAGGTCTCAATACTGGCTATGAGAGCCAGTACAAAACCAGAATGAGGCACTCATAGAGATGTATTGTTTTGTCACCTCTGGCTTGTTCTATGAAATGCTGGAGGTGCTAGCAGGTCACAAATAGTGGGTGACTTACCAGATCGTCACTAGAAAAAATTGATGATGGTGGCTGTTGAGTGTAAGGAGCCTGTCACATCAGGTGACGGAGATGTCAGCAGCGACGGGTGGGAGCGTGCAAGTTTTTGGTGCCCCGCCAGCGCTGCCGTCACATGTTTACAAGCGGTGAGACCTCCGGTCGACGCATTGGCGATCTGACAGGCGGCATCGCCGCTGGGGTGTCCAATAACCCCAGCAGCGATGCCTTAACATGGGAGCCTATGGCTCCCATCGCCTATCAGATCGCCATCCCCCATTTACATGGGGTGATATGTATACATCGCCCCAGAGTGGTCGCCTGGTTTTAGAGCGCTGCTCTGAACCCAGGCGACCACTCAAATGCGTCGTCCTCACCCATTCAGATTAGACGACGCATTGGCGATGTCGGCGGCGATAGGCCAGGCCCCAGCGTCGCCTAAAAAAATCGCCGCCAACATCACCAGGTGTGACGGTACCCTAAGAAAGTCGACAGGGGACTTACATTTAAAGCGCCACTATAGCAGTGCAATAAAAAAAAACAGATGGAATGGTGCTTTAAGAAAGGTGGGTAGAGAATGTTTATTTAGGAATTGGTGATTGTTTTTTTGTCACTAATGAGTTTATTTTAGGCAGAGAAACTGAGGTAAACTGTTTATATTTAAAGATTTTACGGTTTATTTTTCCATCGCTGTTCTACTAACAAATGTTAGAGATGGCTGACTCTACCTGCCTTTTGACAGGAGAGACAAATTAACATTTCATATAATCTATAGTACTGTACAGAACATAGAATCCTGGTCTTCCAGGTCCTTAAATGGTGATATTTGCTAAATTTATTAAGAGTTCAGCTGGGTCCTTCAGCTCATTCTACCCAATGAGGATCAATTTTGTGACACATATGACAGCTATGACATAGAACATTAGCAAAGAGTATTGTTAAAAAAAGTACTATTTTTGCCAAATCCTGGACGAAGTGAAGGATCTGCTTCCAATTATCAGAAAGTGTTGGTCAGTTATGATCCAGCACTTTGGGAATAAGAGGATTTTTTGAATACCAGAGTTCTCCCGTGATTAACTTCATGTCTATATAACTAATGCATGAACTATCTTTATATGATCTTTTACACTGCATTATATTTATTTGATTAAGGTATATATCACTAATGCTATTTTACAACCAATTGTATAAATTGAAACTGTATCTGCAATGAGACGTGTATATAAATATCTCAATGCTACATGTAAATTAATATTAGTTTAGGAATCTCAGGCAAATACATAATAAATAGAATACTATTTAGTCCAGTTCCATCCCTGATTTTTTAAGGTAATTTTTATTGCTTTCTAGTACATTTAACATAAAACATTTAAAGACTATATAGAAATATTATGGCGAACATTTTATTAGCATGTACAGGATTAAGTACTCAAAGAACCATAAATAAAGAGAAACATTTACATTTATAATGCTGTAAATAAATGGGATATTTTATTACAGTGCAGCTCCAGTTATTGCTTACCTTTGAAAGCAGAATGAACATTTCATACTATTTGCAATGAAAATGGAAATCATTTTACATTATGTGCAAAGACCTAAGGCAAGGGGTTGTTATTCTGAACTGTCAGGGAAGATTTCTCCAAATTTCATCCATAGCATAGCAGTGTGTGGGTGTTTATTTTGCCCTTATGTTAAGACACTTAAACTCCAGAGATGTTGTCATGATTTGCAGTGAAACATTCATAATATGTATCACAGTTGGGCCGAGAAGAATTCAGCCGTAACAGTATTTTTAAAAATTACTTCGTTTACTGGGACGCAGACAGGGCCACAGGGTACTCGGTGACCGGGCTGCTCGGTGCTTGGGAGGTCACGGTGGCAGTGACCGGGCTCCGTGACCCTAGGCCCACAATAAAGGGGATATTTACAGGGTAACGTTTGTGACACCACCTATGTTTTTTGGCCAGGGATGGCTGACACTGCAGTTTCAGACCACTGGGGCAGATGGTAGGGCAGCCCGGAAGGTATCAGTCCCCACATGTGGAGCGAAGCCCCAGGGCAGATGGTAATATCTATAGCAGGGATGAGGCTTTGAAGAAGAAGGGGGCCACAAGGCATGAAAGAAAGAGATGCAGACAGTTCATACAGTTCTTTACCTCTACTTGCTGCATAGGCAAGGTCACCCATCTGGGTGCTGTGCTTCTCCAAAGTGCAGCCAGGATAGTCCCCGGGAGATCAGGATCACTCTGCCAAGACACAATTCATGGGCCTTCCCAGGTTGCTCTTCCCTGCGCTGGCTACTTGCCTCTCCTGCCCTACTTTGTCATGAACAGGATCCCAGGCTGATGGCTGTGGGTCTTGTTGGGCGACTGCAGCTGCATGTCCCCTGGCCTTAGTCCTAGACATCATCTTGTGGATTATTCACGGTTTGTGGCCACTGCTCCTGCGAAGCCAGTGGCCTCTGGTTTTCCTGGTCGGGGCTTGAAGCACACAAACCAGTTTGGGGCCGGTCCCTTAGGGCAACCAGTCCCTCTGCCCGACTCTCCTGTATCCCCTAAGACTCTCTGTCCTGCGTCTGCTCCGAATGCTTAGTGGTACTTTAAGTAGTAAAGTAGAACCTTCTAGCTGTATTCAAGGGTTTTCCAAAAATATAGCATTTACCAATCAGAAAATACAGACATTCTCAAAAATAAATTGAACAAAGCAATATCTATATTAAAGTGAACCTGTCACCCCCTAGGGATTTTTAAACAAAAAGTGCCACCTTCAGCAGCACATATGCTGCATTCCTTGAAAGTGGCTATAATTCCCCTATTCCCCTGTACACCTAAATAATCACTTTAAAAATGTCCCGTCGTGTATGTAAATGAATACTTGTAGAGTTTAGTGGGTCTTTCACCGTGTCCGGACCTCGCTGCCTCACTGGTCTTCCCCGCCTCATTTTTGTTCTGGGCACCTTCTCTCCTCTCTTTGTAGTCTTGTCTTTGGTGCCTGCGCAGATTTTCCTTTGATCATATAGGCGCCTGCATGAACTTCAGGCACCAGATCCCGCCCTGTTTTGTGTTTTGCTGTATGCAAACATCATGGTGGGAAGCTGTGTCATCACTCTTGGAAAGCGTTGTGGCTACTATGGCAACACTGTCCTTGGGTGACCTCACTTACTGGCCACTATCCCCGCAGACCATCCATTTAGTGCTATGCGACTGCGGGGCTAGCTTCTGGGTAGCTGAGATCACCACAGGACAGCATTGCCATAGTAACTGCAACGCTGTCCAAGGGTAACATCACTGCTTACAGCCACAGGTCTCTGCTCAGTCATTCAGTGATCAGAGACCAAGGAGATAGGACATGTTCTTCATCTCTGCGGTCTCTGTTGTAGCAGAGCTGCATCTTTCAAGCAAGAAAGAAGATGAAAATCATGGAGGGGTACAAAAGTGTGGAAGTGGTAATAAAGATGGCGTCACTAAGTATCTCTGTGTTTTTTTTTCTAATAAAATAATTTGTCTCGGTATTTTGTCTTTTTTACTATTTATTAAAGCTTCTCAATGGCCAGGTGTAACTTGGCCCCACATTAAGAATCTCAGGGCTTAATATCAGCTGGCAATAAAAAGCTGGTATTAACCCCTTACTACCCAGTGTGCCTCTGCCACCTGGGTCACTGGAGGAACCTGGTAAAGCACCTGGAAATGGCGCTATGATGTGCCATTTTCAGGAGCGGCTGTGGGCTTCTATTCTTTAATGTGGGGGGCCCTAAAACAATGGGCCCTGATGCCACTGAGAATACCAGCCCTCAGCTGCCCAGTTTCACCTTGGCTGGCAATTAAAAATAGGGCAGAGCCCTATGCCTTTCTTTTGGGCAGCCAAGGTAAAATTAGGCAGCTGAGGGTAGCAGCTCACAGCTGTCTGCTTTATCTGGGCTGAACTTGGACTCTGGAGTAAAAAATACTGCAAAGCCCTATGCATTTTTTTTAATTAATTATGTATTTAACACCCTATGATGGCAGGTTTTTGCGATAAACTAATGTATATAGCAACCAAGCACAATCTTCATCAGGATTAAGGGAGCACAGTCTGTGTGCAGTAGCCAATCACAGACGCCATCACAGACAGTGAGAGTCTGTGATTGGTCGTTGAGGTTCACTGCAGTGAATATTCATGAAGCTTAATGGGGTAATCTCTCTCTATTTCTGTCTGTGGGCAGCTGACACAAGGACCATGGTGACTGCCCACAGGCTGATATAGAGACTTACAGTCGCTTGCACTGTAAGTATTCATTTACATACATGGTGGGAAACTTTTTAAAGTGATTATTTACGTGTACAGGGGGGATAGGAGGATTATAACACACAAAATGCAGAATAGGAGCTGCTGAAGGTGACACTTTTAGTTTAATAAGCCTTAAGGGGCTGACAGGTCCACCTTAATATTATATTTAATGCTTGAATACAATTTGTTGAACTCAGTGACTGTCCGAGGAATGGAATGCATGCTCAGAATTAAATGCTGAATTTCTGAAAAAATGTCTCAACCTATACAACTTACTGAATTTGACTGTTTCACTGTGTTACTATTCTATGATGTGACTGTTTTAACAAGTCAGGTTCATTAAATTTCTTCCAACCTAAATATTCCATGATCAACTGTTAATGGTATTATTGAAAATAAAATCAATTAGTAACCACAGCAACTTGTAAAGTTACACAGCGAGGTCGCCAAGTGCTGAGGTGCAAAGTGAAGAAAAGTCACCTATGCTCTTCCCCCAGCCAAGCAACTCTCATCATTTTTTTAAAAGGATACTTGGCTCTTTGTAAAATGCTATTTAATGGCAGATTTAGAGTTAAAGGGTATCAACCACCAGGATTTAGTGCTATACAGCAGGTAATATTAAATGTGCCGCATGACATTACGGTTTGGTTTTCTTTTTATTCATTCCTCCCTTATGGGCTTGTCATTCTGCTGTAAGCTGGAAACCCTCCCTGGATGAACTTGGATGAGAGGGAGGGTGGAGGGGGTGTGGCTTACAGCAGAAAGACAAGCCCATAGGGCAGGAATAAAAAAAACCAAGAAATGATGTCATGCTGCACATGACAATTACTTGCTGCTCTGAATTACAGTTGGTTAAACCCTGGTGGTTGGTTCCATGTAATGCTTCCTTGTTGTCTTAGTGAAAGTGTAGCTACTGGGAGAAAATTCAATTATTTTATCCTGTGAATGGCAAGTAGGCAGAGTGCAGTTACAGTCAAAGGGACACTGTCACCAGGTTTTTGCCATCTCATCTGACAGCAGCATATTGTAGAGACAGAGACCCTGATTCCAGCGATGTGTCTCTTACTGGGCTGCTCAGTGTAGTTTTCATAAAATCACTGTTCAATCAGTTGGAGATTAACATTGTAGGACTAATCAAATAGTCCAGCATAGTTATTTAGTGCTAAATCTGAAGTCCAGAAAACAGTAATTTTATCAAAGTGACAGCAAGCAGCTCAGTAAGTGAAACATGGCTGCAATCAGGGTCTCTATCTCTACATTATGCTGCTGTCAGATGGGATGGCAAAAACCTGATGACAGTGTTCTTTAATATCGCACCACTTATACTCTACTGTGACAGGTGGATCTGCGCATATGCATTTGAGAGCAAGCTGTCAATCAAAGTACTCACAGTGCTGTGAGCCATGACTGCTGCATTTATGATGCTATAATTGAAGCTCGGATGCTCATGCGGGGAAATAACTTCATTTTATCCTAGTAGACACACTTTCAGTAACTCTGTAGAGTATGTGCAGAAAAACAGTATTTTCGGAGATGACAGTTTTCCTTTTACTGCATGGAAACTCAGCAGCTTCTGCCCTGCTTGGCTCACACACCACCTCTTGGACCTTATTTGAAAATATGTATTTGACATTTCAAAATGAAGTCAACATCCACATTAGATAATGAATGACAGGTAGATTCCTCTCCATAAGGTAGAAAGCTAGTTACCCAGACCTCCTCTTAGGGTACCTTTACACGTCGCAACATTGCATGCAATTTCACTTGCAACTTACTGGTTGCAGTGAAATCATGGACACATTGTTCCATTTTGTTGCGGTGATTTCACTGCAACCAGTAAATTGCAAGTGAAATTGCATGCAATGTTGTGACGTGTAAAGGTACCCTTAAGGCCACTTTCTACACACAGATATCTGAGTCCAATATCTGAACAGATCTCTGCTTGCAGTGAAATCATGGATACATTGCTCCATGTTGTACACAGCCACAAAATGGAGCAATGGATCCATGATTTCACTGCAACCAGAAATCTGTTCAGATATTGGACTCAGATATCTGTGTGTGTGAAGTGGCCTTTAGCCTCTCATACAGCCAGATCAGAACTGCCACACACTGCACTGATGAGGAGCAGTCACCCCAAAACACAGCGTTTGCAGTTTGGGGTTTTGATCTGGCACAAAACCTAAGTCATTTAAAAGGCTTGTTAAAGAGTCAATTATGACTTCAAGGATTGCTACCCTTATTGGGTGGCTTTAGAGTTTCTCACTGAAGGGATAATTTGCATATTTCAAAGAGGAGGATTGCGGCTATAATGGTACCTTTACACGCCGCTATTGGATGGTGGCAACAAACGGCTACTTCACGTGCACGAGCACGCACAAACGGTTGCAAACGGTAATCGCACCACCTTTACACGCCGCAACAAGGTGTGCTACGGTAGGTTACATCTATCTCTGGATACACCACCGGGTGTCTCAAGTTACCTTCTGCAGAGCACCTTACCTCATTTACACACCGCTACAACAAGCTAATATGGGCGGACCTGGTGCAGCAGGGACAACACATAGGCGTGCCACAATTGTGGATTACGAGACGCTCGTACGCTGATAGGACAATGCAATAACATCATGATTGGCCAGGCAGCGCAGGAGGCTGATTAATACATGACGCTCGAGCAATTGTGTAGTGTGACTGGTCAGCTCCTTAAATATGCCTCCCTATGCAGCGACTACCAATTGTAACGCAGGAGCTTCCTCCAATGATCGCTGATGGGGGCGGTAACCCGGAGCCTGTGTCACGCACCAGCTACATACCAGGTACATAGCATGGTGTTGAAACAACCCTTCTGTTCCTTCTTTACACGCCGATACAGGTCGCTACCATCGGCTGGGTAACCACCTGTTTTAGGGCAGTGCTCTGAAACAGGTGCCGCCACTGGCGGGTGGCTACAACCGTTTTCACACGCCGCTACCTCGGGTTGAATTGGCGGTGCAAGATACATTTCTCTCATGTACCCGGTTGTTGCCACCATCCAGTAGCGGCGTGTAAAGGTACCATAAGTCTCCTTATCAGCTTATCTCTCTCCTTATGGTGGCAGGTAGATTCCTCTCCATAAGGTAGAAAGCTAGTTCCCCAGACCTACATTAATCCTGGAGAAGTAGTATAATATAGTGCAAAATTAAATGCATATGATTGGTCTATTAGCAATTTTAGACTCTAATACACAAATATGGCACCTCTCAAGTACAACTATAATCCGAAGGAAAAGCGGCACTCACTGGTTTCTTTGTGCCCTTTTTTTAACCTATATCTAGGTGGACAGTATGTACAGGTAGGGGGTAGAGGAGAAAGACGACGGCACCATTTGCGGGGATTTCGCTTCTACAGGTCTGGGGACTCTAATACACAAATATGGCACCTCTCAAGTACAACTATTATATGCACACAACAAAAATAGCAAGATATATATCTTGTTTACAGAACGTTTTATTAAAAGCATCCAACACAAAAATTGTAGAGATAAACAAATTGATTAGATTCCAAAAAAAAGTGTCAACATTTTAGACATTAGTTAAACACAGTTAATTCAAACATTTAGCAATTTTTTTCTTATCAAATTGCCTTAAATGGACATCACCATTTTACACATTGTAGAAAAATTCATCAGCCAGAGAAGGTGCACATAACCTTGGACATGGCTATTTGGGTTTGCTAATAATGAAACAATCACATAATATGGCATAGCATAGCCAATCATATACAGTGCCTTGTGAAAGTATTTGGCCCCCTTGAACTTTTCAACCTTTTGCCACATTTCAGGCTTCAAACATAAAGATATAAATTCTAATTTATTTATGAAAAATCAACAAGACGTGGGACACAATCAAGAAGTGGATATTTTAAACTTTTTTAACAAAAAACTGATAAGTGGGGCGTGCAATATTATTCGGCCCCCTTGAGTTAATACTTTGTAGTGCCACCTTTTGCTGCGATTACAGCTGCAAGTCGCTTGGGGTATGTCTCTATCAGTTTAGCACATCGAGAGACTGAAATTCTTGCCCATTCTTCCTTGCAGAACAGCTGGAGCTCAGTGAGGTTGGATGGAGAGTGTTTGTGAACAGCAGTTTTCAGCTCTTTCCACAGATTCTCGATTAGATTCAGGTCTGGACTTTGACTTGGCCATTCTAACACCTGGACACATTTATTTTTGAACCATTCCATTGTAGAATTTGCTTTATGTTTAGGACCATTGTCTTGTTGGAAGATAAATCACCATCCCAGTCTCATGTCTTTTGCAGACTTCAACAGGTTTTCTTCCAGAATGGTCCTGTATTTTGCTCCGTCCATCTTCCCATCAATTTTAACCATCTTCCCTGTCCCTGCTGAAGAAAAGCAGGCCCAAACCATGATGCTGCTACCCCCATGTTTGACAGTGGGGATGGTGTTTTGAGGGTGATGAGCCGTGTTGCTTTTACGCCAAACATATCATTTTGCATTGTGGCCAAAAAGTTTGATTTTGGTTTCATCTGACCAGAGCACCTTATTCCACATGTTTGGTGTGTCTCCCAGGTGGCTTGTGGCAAACTTAAAACGAGACTTTTTATGGATATCTTTGAGAAATGGCTTTCTTCTTGCCACTCTTCCATAAAGGCCAGATTTGTGAAGTGTACAACTGATTGTTGTCCTTTAGACAGACTCTCCCACCTCAACTGTAGATCTCTGCAGTTCATCCAGAGTGATCATGGACCTTTTAACTGTATCACTGATCAGTCTTCTCCTTGTTCGAGATGAAAGTTTAGCGGGTCTTGGTAGATTTGCATTGGTCTGATACTCCTTCCATTTTAATATGATCGCTTGCACAGTGCTCCTTGAGATGTTGTTTAACACTTGGGAAATCTTTTTGGATCCAAATCCGGCTTAAAACGTTACCACAACAGTACCTCGGACCTGCCTGGTGTGTTCCTTGGTCTTCATGATGCTCTCTGCAATTGAAACAGAACCCTGAGACTATCACAGAGCAGGTGCATTTATATGGAGACTTGATTACACACAGGTGGATTCTATTTATCATTACCAGTCATTGAGGACAACATTGGATCATTCAGAGATCCTCACTGAACTTCTGGAGTTAGTTTGCTGCACTGAAAGTAAAGGGGACGATTAATATTGCACACCCCACTTTTCAGTTTTTTATTTGGTAAAAAAGTTTAAAATATCCCAAAAAAATTTGTTCCACCTTACGATTGTGTCCCACTTGTTGTCGAGTCTTCACAAAAAAAATTACAATTTATATCTTTATGTTTGAAGGCTGAAATGTGGCAAAAGATTGAAAAGTTCAAGGGGGCCGAATACTTTCACAAGGCACAGTATATTTGGCATATATTGTCCTGGGGAAGATCCTGGCTGATTCTGCCTGTGTGAGCCACAGGAATTTAGTGGTGGGGTTTCCCCAGGACAAGGTATGCTATATATGTGGTATTGATTCTTGTACTTTTCATCCATTGACTTTATCTGCTGTTTATATGTGGAAGTTGTGTAAAGCTATCATGCTAAATACTTGTACCACTGTATGTTCACATGTAATTTGCATTTGATCTGTCTGGTATTAACAGAAATCAGATATGGTCTTTTGCCATTTTCCTGTTGTTTATTTACCCTGTGTACTGTAAGTTACATCTTCATGCTCCTGTGCCACAATTTTATCTTGCACGAAACATATGTATAACAATTTGTCTCTATTCTCTTTAATAAATAAAGAGTATATGAATTTTTGTAAAAAATAGAGCTCCACAAGTGTTTTTTCTCCTTTTCTAATATCTTGCGTGATATCGTAGCTCTCCAAGACAGCTAGTGATACGTGTGCTGGCTGCACCAAGGTTTTCTCAGAGCACACAGCAGGATTCCCTGTTGCATGGTACTTGCTGTATTATCTGAGACAACCTCGGGAAAGTCACAGCCTGTCACACTGCCGAGAGCCGTGCAGTGCCTGGTGTCCTACCATGTGGGGGATGCAGTCACTAATCTTGCCCCTCATATGCTGGTACTACTTTAGCATTTATTTGAGTTTCATTTTTTTGTTTTCTAAAATATTTTTTACATCCATTTTTTGGGATTGGGTGGAAAGGAAGACTTTAAGAAATTATTTTTAATTGACAAGAAATGGTGAAAGAGGAATGTATTGGGGTTAAATTTCAGATAAAATATTTATTGGTGTGGTTATTTGTGCCTTTGCTTATTTGGCTAGTAACATCGGGTATCTGATTGACATTTCAAACCTCTTGGTTTGATGTCAGCTGACATTATCCAGCTGGCATTGACACCAAATGTACCAGGGCATCAAGAGAGCTGTGGAGGAGCACTAGGAGTGGTGCATCTAATGGAGGCACCAATCCTGGTGTGACTATGCCCTGATAATATTTTTTAAGATTTTAAAATTTTTTAAGATTTTAAAAATTACTCCAGTTTTCAGCTGTTCAAGTGGATGGATAGACAGAGATATACAGATAGATAAATAGATAGATAGAGAAGAAGAAAAAAGGTGGAATATTTATTATCCCAGGACCGCCTGCTTTTGGATTTAGAGATAGATAGATGTCAAACAGCTATATGATGACCCATCCCCTATATATTGTAATCTAGCACCATTTGGAGCCTTTAATGTTGCACTAAATGATGTTTTAGCATTGTATTTAGCTAAAAATAAATAATTAATTAGGAATTAAACAATGTGGTGTTCCCCCAAATTTTTCATCATCAGCTATGGTACAGCAGACTGCTGCAGCCTGCTTGCCACAGCTAGTGGCATAACCTTGGTTGGTGATCCAAAACAGACGTCATCCCAAGCTATTTTTTAAAATTATTTATAAATGATAAAACACCTTGAAAAAAATGGCGTAGGGTTCCACCATTTTAGATTGTCAGCCAAGGTAAAACTGGCAGCTGGGGTCTGATATTAACCCTGTGGGATTGGCCATCTTCCAAGGGCCCTCCCTACCTAGCAGGTCGTATCCACCCAAGAATTGGCGCCTCCATAATATGCGCCAAATCCAGGTGCTTCGCCCTATCTCTTCCCGCTGCCCTGGTGCAGTGGCAGTCGGGGTAATAAAAGGGGTTAAGGACAGATGAGTATTGTCAGCTGTCATCAACACCTGAATTGGAAATGTTGAGGCATGAATGATACCCCCACATTACCAATCCAGTAATTACAGGGTGGGCCACTTGTATGGATGCACCTAAATAAAATGGGAATGGTTGGTGATATCAACTTCCTGTTTGTGGCACATTAGTATATGGGAGGGGGAAAACTTTTCCAAATGGGTGGTGATCATGGAGGCCATTTTGAAGTGGGCCATTTTGGATCCAACTTTATTTTTTTCAATGGGAAGAGGGTCATGTAACACATCAAACTTATTGAGAATTTCATAAGAAAAAGAGAATTTTGTTTACTTACCGTAAATTCTTTTTTCTTTAGTCCTTAAATCTGGGAGACCCTGACAGTGGGTGTTATATGCTGCCCCCTGGAGGTCACACCAAATATAGAAGAGATTTACTCCTCCTTCTCCCCTGCAGCATATACGCCCTCTACAGGAATACTGTCAGTTTGGTATATGAGCAGTAGGAGGAAAACATTGCACTGTAAACCAAATTCCCGGCCAACGGGCCGAACAGGAAAGGTATAAGGCCAGAACCATGGCCAACAGAGATTATGTGCTTAAAAGAGCCACAGGTACGCCCGAAGGGCAAAAATAAAGGGGAGGGTGCTGGGTCTCCCAGATTTAAGGACTAAAGAAAAAAGAATTTACGGTAAGTAAACAAAATTCTCTTTTTTCTTGTCGTCCAAATCTGGGAGACCCTGACAGTGGGACGTCCAAAAGCAGTCCCTGGGTGGGAAAAAACCACTGCACCCTGAAAGGCAACTCAGACATTTACAGGTGGGCAACAGCCGCCTGGAGAAGGCGTCTGCCCAGACCTGCATCCGCTGAGGCATGAACATGTACCTGGTAATGCTTTGAGAACGTGTGGAGGCTTGACCAAGTGGCAGCCTGACACACCTGTTGGGCCGAGGCTTGGAGCCGCAAAGCCCAGGAGGCGCCCACAGCCCTGGTGGAATGCGCCTTGAGACCCGCTGGGGGCGACGTGTGCGAGGCCGAATAGGCCTCCAAGATAGCCGACCTGATCCAACGGGCAATTGTGGCCTTGGAAGCGGAAGAGCCCTTGCCGCGTCCGGCCGTGAGAACGAAAAGGGAGTCCGTCCGACGGAGAGGAGCTGTGCGAGACAAGTACACCCTCAGAGCCCTAACCAAATCCAGAGTGTGGAGAGCCTTCTCAACCTTGAGAACTGGGTTTGGGCAAAAGGACGGAAGAGAGATATCCTGATTGAGGTGGAAAGGAGAGATTACCCTCGGCAGAAAAGAGGGAACGGGGTGCAGGACCACCCTGTCCTGATGCACCACCAAGAATGGGGACTTGAATGACAATGCCGCCAAATTAGACACCCGCCGAAGCGAGGTGCTAGCCACCAAAAATGCCACCTTGTGTGACAAGGTGGACAAAGGGATACCTGAGATAGGTTCAAACGGAGGTCTCTGAAGGGTCGAGAGAACCAAATTAAGATCCCAAGGATCTAGCGGACGCTTGTAAGGAGGGACAATGTGGGCCACCCCTTGCATAAATGTGCGAACCTGCGGGAGCCTCGCCAGCCGTTTGGAATAAAGGATGGAGAGAGCTGACACCTGTCCATTCAGGGAACTCGAACTCGAGGCAAGACCAGAGTCCAGCCCCGACTGGAGAAACAAACGTAATGTCGGCAAGGAGAAAGGCCACGGAGATTGGCCTCTAGTAAAACCCCAGGAGAGAAAAATTCTCCACGTCCGGTGATAAATCTTTTGCGAGGCAGGCTTACGAGCTTGCGTCATGGCGTCCTGAACCTCCCGGGGAAGACCCGACTTGTTATGACCCAGGATTAAAGGGGTCAAGCAGACAACCTGAGCGCCGCAGAATTGTGGCGGAAGAACGGACCCTGAGAGAGAAGGTCTGGACGATCTCACAGGCCCCACGGGTCGCCGTCGGCGAGGCGGAGCAGTTCCGGAAACCAGGCTCTCCCGGGCCAAGTGGGTGTGAAAAGAATCACACGGTGACATTCCGCCCGAATGTTGCGGAGCACTCGAGGCAACAGAGCCAAAGTTGGGAACACGTATGGCAGACGAAACTGAGACCAAGCCTGGACCAGAGCGTCCGCCGCCAATGCCCCTTTTGGGTTGAGAGACCATTTGCCCGGGTCCATACCCTGATGGCCAAGATAGTCTGCTTCCCAATTGTCCACCCCGGGATGTGGACCGCAGGGATGGCGGAGCCTGTGGTCTCCGCCCAGCACAGGATTTTTTGAACCTCCAGCAGCGCTAGGGTGCTGTGAGAGCCTCCTTGATGATCTATATAAGCGATGGCCGTCGCATTGTCTGATTGGATCCCCACTTGGCGGCCGCTTAAGAGCGGCTGAAACTCTAGGAGAGCCAGGTACGCTGCCCTGATCTCCAGAATGTTGATGGGAAGGGAGGACTCCCGTGGAGACCAAGTACCCTGGGCCCTGTGGTGAAGAAACACCGCTCCCCAGCCAGAGAGACTGGCGTCCGTAGTGACCACCGACCAAGATGGCGGGAGGAGGGAGTGACCCTGAGACAGGGACTGATCTGTCAGCCACCACTGGAGAGATCCCCTAGGTTCGAGGGACAGGGAAATCTTGTGATCCAGGGTCCTCGGATTCTTGTCCCCGACACGGAGAATCTCCAGCTGAAGGGGACGCAGATGCAGTTGTGCAAATGGGACTGCTTCGATTGAAGCTACCATCTTTCCCAGGATCTGCATCAGATGCCTGATGGAGTACAAGTGAGGCAGGAGGAAGGAGCGAACACCTGCTTGGAGAGAGACGACCTTCTCGTGAGGCAGAAGTACCAGTGCCGCACGAGTGTCGAACAGCATGCCTAGATACCCCAGACTCTGGGTGGGCACGAGGACCGACTTCGGAGATTGACTATCCAGCCGAACCTCCGGAGCATCGACAGCGTCGCGGACACTGCTTGTTGGCATTCCTGATGTGAAGGAGCCTTGACCCGGAGGTCGTCCAAGTAAGGGAGGACCAACAGACCTTGTGAGTGCCGTAAGGCGACTACGGAGGCCATCACCTTGGTGAGTGCTCGTGGAGCGGTGGCCAAGCCGAAGTGGAGAACCATGAGCTGGAAATGGTCGTCTCCAATCGCAAAGCGCAGGAACCGTTGGTGAGCTGGGGCAAATGGGATGTGTAGACATGAATCCTTTATGGCTATGAAAGCCAAGAATTCCCCTGGAGACATTGAGGCTATCACAGAACGAAGCGATTCCATGCGAAAACGCCTCACTTTGACGTGCTTGTTGAGGAGTTTTAGGTCCAGCACAGGGTGGACGGACCCGTCCTTCTTGGGTACAATAAAGAGATCTGAATAAAATCCCTGAAACCGGTCCAAGACGGAACCTGGACAATGACTCCCTCCCGCTTCAGAGCTTCCAACGCTCGGAGAAAAGCGCGGATCTTGGCGGGAGGGGGAGACGTCATGAAGAATCGGCTTGGGGGAACTGAGTACACTCCTATGAAGAAGCCGTGAGATATAATATCTCGCACCCATTGGTCTAGGACGTTGGAAAGCCAAACGTCCCGAAAGAGGGACAATTCGCCCCCGACTCTGTGTGCGGAGCTGGAGCCATGCGAGTCAGCTGGCTTGGACGGCTTCAGACTAGAGGATTACTGCGGGCGAAGCGCCAGGAAGAACCCTGGCCTCGGGAGGACTGGGCCGTGTCGGAACGAAACGTTCTGTCTGGAGGACCAGCCAGGGAAATGAAAGGAACAAAAGGAACGGAACCTGGCAGCTCTTGCTGCGCCGGTGTTCCCCTTTCTGTTGTGGCAGAAGAGTACTTTTGCCTCCATGTGAGTCCTTAATAAGTACGTCCAGACGTTCCCTTAAAAGACGATCCCCTGTATAGGGAATCCCTGTAGGATGCTTCTTGGAAGAAGCAAACCCCTTCCAATCCCTAAGCCAGAGAATTCTCCGAATGGCAAGGGCATTTGGCGGCTGCCAATGCGGAACGACCGGCTGAGTTAAGCACGGCGTAAAGAGGCTAGTTCGAGACCATAGCCATTTGGTCTAGGAGGAGAGACACCTAAGGTACCGTGTGGCGTGTCTTGGCGTAAACTGCGTCTTTAAGAGACCAGGCCGCTGCAAAAGCGGGAGGAAACGCAGCGCCGACCGCGTCATAGAAGGACTTGGACAACAGTTCAACCTGACGGTCTACCGAGTCTTTTAAAGACGAGCCGTCGGCAATGGAAGTTGTGGTACTAGTTGCCAATCTGGCCACCGCCGGGTCCACCTAAGGAGGTTGAGACCAGCCCGATAGTATTGCCGGTAAACGGATACTTGGGATCCGTGGTGTTGGCCGGAAAAGCTCTAGGCTTTTGCACCGAGTCTGAAAAGTCAGGGTGATCGGAGAAGACGTTGGCAGGTCTTTTCAGATCCCTGAGTGAGACCTTGGCTCACTGCACAGACTGAGTGTCGGGAGCAGAAGACGAAGAATGGCCTTATTGTCAGCCAGAGCGTCCCCTTCCGGGACCGAGTCCGAGGCCGCCTCCGAGCCAGAGGACGAAGGGTCCTGTTCCTCACCCTCCAGAGGAGGGGGAAGGGTCTCTGTCTTTTGGAGCAGGGCTCACCAAGAGGCAGAGAGGGCCTGGTAAGGCCAGGAGGAAGAGACGGACCCGGGACCGATGAGAACCCTCCACATTGATTCCCTAGTTTCTGGTCCGGGCTCAGGGCCTGTTGGGCCGAGGCTTGGAGCCGCCGCGTCCGGCCGTGATGGCCTGACATAGCTCGTGGCACTGCCCTGGCCACTGAAACAGACAATGACTGAGATAGAACGTCAGTCCATTGAGGGGCCGTGTTAAAAACCAGGGGAACGGACTCCTGATCCCCAGAGGGGGCAGGGGCATCCACCTGGGACCGGGTTCCGAGGATATCCGGAGCCCCAGTCTGCTCACCGGTCGTGCCGAGGGAATGACACTCTGCGCAGGCAATGTGATTGTGTACACTGTACCAGATGCATACAATATAGCAGCCTTATGTGCTCCTTGAAGAAGACATAGTCTGACCCTATCCTGTGTACAAACTAACAGAAGGGGGATGCCACAGAGGGGAATCTACACCAATGGTGTGGATTACCTCACTGCCAAAGCCCTGATCCCCAGTCTGAGACTCCCAGCAGCAGATGAGAGAATCTGCAGAAAATGAGGCCAAGATAGCCCCCACAGAGGGAGAGGGGGGAGTCAGAGAGGGAAGGGCCTGTAAAAACGCGGGCTCTGTGGCCCCATTGTGTACACAGGAGGGGAAGGCCGAGCCCTGTGAGTGGGAGAGGCCAGAGACCAAGCCCTGAGCTCCCAGGGCTATTCAGAACAAATCCCCGCCCCCCGCTGCTGATAGACAAGCAGGGGGCGGAATCGCGGCCTAGGCCTCCGGCGAAGCCGGGGACTAAATTTGAGGCCGCGGCCGGCCTGCGTGAGGGGTCCGGCGCGGAAGTCCCGCAAAACGCCCGCGGATGCGGGAAAAACGGAGCCCCATGCTCCTAATCCAATGCCCCATCCCCCTGCTGTACCAAGACAGGCAGGGAGGGGATCGCTGCTGGGAGCCCCATGCTCCAAATTCAATGCCCCATCCCCCTGCTGTGCTAAGACAGGCAGGGAGGGGATCGCTGCTGGGAGCCCCATGCTCCAAATTCAATGCCCCATCCCCCTGCTGTGCTAAGACAGGCAGGGAGGGGATCGCTGCTGGGAGCCCCATGCTCCCAATTCAATGCCCCATCCCCCTGCTGTGCTAAGACAGGCAGGGAGGGGATCGCTGCTGGGCTGCTAGCCAGGCTAGGGGCCATTGCAGGGACACTATAGCAGATCCTGTCCTGGATCCTGCTGTGGATGCGGGGGCCCAATGTGCGCAGCACATACCTGGATCTCCATAGGGGGAGAAGATAGGGGCCAGCTCGGTACCTTGTGGTAGAGCCTGCATCCGTCACCTGTGACTACCGGGAGTTGAACTCCATCACAGGGGCCACACAGTGACTGTGTATAGGCCAGGGGCACAGAGAACTGTGGACCCCTCAGTCGGCTTCCACCTCACCAGAGGCTCTTTGAAAGAGTATGGTGAGGGAGCACGGCATATGGGGCCGAAGGCCCATGCCGGGGGACCCCGATGGTCCCCTAAGCTTCATCTGTAGCAGGAGCTTCAGTGTGGAGATGTGCCTCCAACAACACCAAATAACAAACTGACAGTATTCCTGTAGAGGGCGTATATGCTGCAGGGGAGAAGGAGGAGTAAATCTCTTCTATATTTGGTGTGACCTCCAGGGGGCAGCATATAACACCCACTGTCAGGGTCTCCCAGATTTGGACGACAAGAAAAAACAATGATGTGCTTGGTTTTAACACAACTTTATTTTTTCATAAGTTATTTACAAGTTTATGACTACTTATAAAATGTGTTCAAAGTGCTGCCCATTGTGTTGGATTGTCAGTGTAACCCTCTTCTCTCACTTTTGACATGCTGATGGCAACACCGCAGAAGCAATGCTGGTTGCAGTGAAATCATGGACACATTGTTCTATTTTGTTGCCATGTACAAATGGAACAGTGTGTCCATGATTTCACTGCAACCAGCAAATTGCAAATGCAATGTTGCGACGTGTAACGGTACCCTAAAAGACACACATACATAAATACACACAGTATACAAGTATGTAGGTCCCAAATGGTTCAGCAGACTATTAAAATGAGGTACAGGTTATTAAGATAATGAGAAAAAGTCAGTCAATGGTATAGTTTATTATGGGCTTTGAAGTGTAGCCCAAAAGATGATGTCCCGCTAATCTAGCAGGAGAAAGTGCAACCAGTGCTAAACTTGGGAAGGAGAAAAATAAAATTAACATAAAATAGGCCTTACTCTTATCAGAACTCTAAACAGTCCTTATTTGGGCAACAGGGTGCTGCAGACGACACCTGAATTAAAAATCCCATTCCCCATGCCACAAGTAATACCTGGGCTTGTGGTTGGGGGGAGTGATCATTGAATCCTGACATATTTGGAGGAGAAATAAGAAAAAGAAAATAGTTTATATTCAGGTGACCAATTCATCTGGAATGTTGAATAAGGCTAGTCAGCAATGCATGGACAAATCCATGAACAATGCTTTAATAACACACTTGTGCACATGCCAAAAATCTGTATTCCAAACATATAGAATGAAAGGAGTAAAGGGATTGCACATTTTCAATAAATAATGTCTATAGTATAATGTTTGCTTACAGTGAACCGACCTATAACACCATGTATGTTAAGCAAATAATGGACATATGTTATTTTTATTTAAATTGCTAGCAGATAAGTGTAGAAAAGGTGGCCTCACATGCTGCTGACCCTCTGCAATAATAAAGGTTTGCTCTCTAAACAAAAAAAGAAAATTAAAAAAATAATAAATGGAAAATAAATCATTTAAAGCTCTCTTAAGGTACCGTCACACAGGGAGATATCGCCGGCGATGTTGCCGGCAACTGAGGGGCGTGGCCAGGTTGCGGCGACATCGCCGGAGAGTTGCCTCATGTGACAGGGCGATAATCAGGGGAAAAATCGCCTGAGTAACATCGCCAGGTTTCCCAACAATGTTGGGAAACCTGGCGATGCTGGTCAGGCGATCATGCCTGATCGCCCTGTGTAACGCGGCAACCTGCAATGTTGCGGGCGATTCCGCCTATCTCCAACATTGCGAGTTATCGCTCACTGGGTTGCTGGGCAACCCAGCGAGCGATAGCCGTGGCAACTAGCTGGCGACATCGCCGGTAAGTTGCTCAGTCTGACATCTCCCCGGCGATGTTGACAGGGATGAGCGCTCCCGCGATCGCTGGCAACATCGCCGGCGATATCTCCCTGTCTGATGGTACCTTTATAGCGATGTTTAAAGGAGATTTTAAGGTTTCTAGATTTCACAAATGCTGCCACATATGGCATTGTTTCAAAAATGTACTGCCTGCCGGTGTTGAGACTCAAGGAAGCTTAAAACCTTTTTTTAAAGCACCATTAAATTCTACAGGTTGAAAGAAACCAAGAAATCCAATGGCTGTGAACAACACCTAACCTTAGGTTATGGATGTTCTCAGCCACTGGATTTTCTGGTAAGTGTTTTGCTCCCAAACTTTCAAGGAAAGTTTTAGGGCCATTTTAGAATTTTGAACATTCTCAATGATTTTTTAGTAAATTGCTTGAGTTTTCCGATCATGAACCAAAGCGTCAATGTTCGTGCCGAATTTGAAATTGGCAAACATGTTCACGGAAAGTTCGCTCATCTCTAGACATGAGTCAATACTCAATGACTGCAGTGAGATTTGCAGTGTAAGGTATGCTATAGTTTATCATAAATTAGACAATCTGGGATTACCAAACTTCAACCTGCCCTGTCCTACCCTAGCACCACATATTTTTACAGAGATGGCTCAAATTGGTATAAAAAAACAAAAACTTCAAAATTTGTGTAAAACCTTGCCAGATTTCTAATGTAAACACTTTGACGATAAAGTCAAAGAGTTTGAAATGACTAGTATATAACTAAAACCACATTTTAACTGGTCTAAATGAAAAAATATTATTCTATTTAATTAAGTTCTATGCAGAAAAGGTAGCTAAAACAGCTGAACGCCAAAAGAATAGATGCACAGTTGTTAAGTATGGAGCCATTCTAACATACATTTCGTTAACAATGATTTATTATTTTTAGATAAAATAACACGTCATGTAGAGCAATCAGTCATATTATTCACCACTTGTGTATGGAAGTGTGCTGTTATTTATAGCAGAGAACAAAGCTTTAGTATGCATAACATCTAGTTACACAAAAACAAAGTAAACTTCATTTTTTATTTACATATTTCTTCTTGCTGCTAAACCTAAAAACCATTTACACTTGACTATAGAAGTGGCACAACCTGTTCCTGCTAGAAATAAAAAAAAAAGTTACATTAAAATACTAAGATAAATATCTGCAAATACACAGTAAAAGAGTTTCTAAATAGTTATTTGAAAGTTGATTTTAAGATTACTAAAACCATTTTCAGGTAAAAGTCATGGAAATTGTTCCAGTCATGACTGCATATTGCATTGTTGTTGCATTCTTGTTCTACGAACAGTTCTGTGTGCTCAAACACAAAAGGGAAATGCCAAAATGGCTGTGTGAATTTATTGCATTATATAATAAGAATCAAAGAAATATTTATACAGCTACTGAAAGCTGGCCCTAGGTCTAAAAGATAAATGTGAAAGCATTAGTTGATGTCATAGCCATGAAATCATAAGCCCAGTAACTGTTTACAGAGTTCTTTCACTTATACTGGGTCCTATTTCTCACCCTCATGTCTGCAAGCTGGAAGTGTGAATGGGAAAATGCCCTGTGCAGTTAAAATCATGGTCTTAAAGGGAATGTGTCAAGACTATGTTAAAACCCTGCTTTTAAAGGGAGTGTGTAACACCTGTGTGAATGTCCTCACATTAGTCACTGGGCAGGGTGCAGCTCCAAATGTAATAACTAAATATATATCAATATGGGCGCACACCTCTTTTTAGTGGGTGCTAGCTTCAAAAAAATATGTAATCACTTACCAATAGATAGATCAGCTGCACACCACATTATTTCTTTAAAGGGAAATGCCAAAATGGCTGTGTGAATTTATTGCATTATATAATAAGAATCAAAGAATATTTATACAGCTACTGAAAGCTGGCCCTAGGTCTAAAAGATAAATGTGAAAGCATTAGTTGAGGTCATAGCCATGAAATCATAAGCCCAGTAACTGTTTACAGAGTTCTTTCACTTATACTGGGTCCTATTTCTCACCCTCATGTCTGCAAGCTGGAAGTGTGAATGGGAAAATGCCCTGTGCAGTTAAAATCATGGTCTTAAAGGGAATGTGTCAAGACTATGTTAAAACCCTGCTTTTAAAGGGAGTGTGTAACACCTGTGTGAATGTTCTCACATTAGTCACTGGGCAGGGTGCAGCTCCAAATGTAATAACTAAATATATATCAATATGGGCGCACACCTCTTTTTAGTGGGTGCTAGCTTCAAAAAAATATGTAATCACTTACCAATAGATAGATCAGCTGCACACCACATTATTTCTTTAACCCCTTCAGGACCCAGCCTATTTTGACCCTAAAGACCTTGGCATTTTTTGCAATTCTGACCAGTGTCCCTTTATGAGGTTATAACTCGGGAACGCTTCAACCGATCCTAGCCATTCTGAGATTGTTTTTTCGTGACACATTGGGCTTCATGCTAGTATTAAATTTAAGTCGATAATTTTTGTGTTTATTTGTGAAAAAATCAAAAATATGGCAAATATTTTGAAAATTTCACAATTTTCACATTTTTTATTTTTTTTTCTGATAAACCAGAGAGATATGTGACAGAAAAAAGTTATTAAATAATATTTCCCACATGTCTACTTCACATCAGCACAATTTTGGAAAAAAAAAAATTTTTTGGTAGGACGTTATAAGGGTTCAAAGTTCATGAGCAATTTTTCATTTTTCAACCAAAATTTACAAAACCATTTTTTTTAGTGACCACATCACATTTGAAGTCCTTTTGAGGGGTGTACATGACAGAAAACACCCAAAATGACACCATTCCAAAAACTGTACCCCTCAAGCTACTCAAAACTATATTCAAGAAGATGATTAACCCTTCCGGTGCTTCACAGGACCTAAGGCAAAGTGGAAACAAAAAATGGATATTTTAATTTTTTTCTCAAAAATGTTCTTTTAGCCTCAATTCTTTCATTTTCACATAGGCAACGGGATAAAATGGATCTTAAAATGTGTTGTGCACATTCTCCCGAGTACACAGATACCTCATATATGGTCATAAACCACTGTTTGGGTGCACGGCAGGGCTCAGAAGGGAAGGAGCGCAATTTGAATTTTGGAGCTAATTTTACATCCAAAAAGTGAAATGGCGCTCCTTCCCTTCTGAGCCCTGCTGTGTGCCCAAACAGTGGTTTAAGACCACATATAAGGTATCGGTGTACTCAGGAGAAATTGCCCAACAAATTTTAGGATGAATTTTATGCTGTTGCCATGTGAAAACGAAAAAATTTAGGCTAAAAAAAAATTTTTGTGAAAAAAAAAGTACTATTTCATTTTCACAGATCAATTTGTAAAGCACCTGGGGGTTCAATATGCTCACTACCCATCTAGATATGCTCCCTGGGGGGTCAAGTTTCCAAAATGGGGTCACTTGTGGGGGAGCTCCAATGTTTAGGCACACAGGGGCTCTCCAAAAGCGACATGGTGTCCGCTAACAATTTGAATAAAAATCAGCTCAAATTGTTAGCTGTCACCATGTTGCGTTTGGTGAGCCCCTGTGTGCCTAAACATTGGGGCTCCGCAACAAGTGACCCCATTTTGGAAACCAGACCCCCCAGGGAACGTATCTAGATGCATAGTGAGTACTTTGAACCCCCAGGTGCTTCACAAATTCATCCATAAAAATGAAAAAGCACTTTTTTTTCCACAAAAATTTCTTTTTTCGTTATTACGGACCAATTTGTGAAGCACCTGGGGGTTCAAAGTGCTCACTATGCAGCTACATATGTTCCCTGGGGGGTCTAGTTTCCAAAATGGGGTCACTTGTGGGGGAGCTCCAATGTGGAGACGCACAGGGGCTCTCCAAACACGACATGGTGTCCGCTAACAATTTGAATGCAAAATGAGCTCAAATTGTTAGCGGACACCATGTTGCTTTTGGTGAGCCCCTGTGTGCCTAAACATTGGAGCTCCCCCACAAGTGACCCCATTTTGGAAACTAGACCCCCCAGGGAACGTATCTAGATGCATAGTGAGTACTTTGAACCCCCAGGTGCTTCACAAATTGATCTGTAAAAATGAAAAAGTACTTGTTTTCTGCAAAAAAAAAAATTTTCCATTAATTTGTGAAGCACCTGGGGGGTCAATATGCTCACTATCCATCTAGATATGTTCCCTGGGGGGTCTAGTTTCCAAAATGGGGTCACTTGTGGGGGAGCTCCAATGTTTAGGCACACAGGGGCTCTCCAAAAGCGACATGGTGTCCGCTAACAATTTGAATAAAAATCAGCTCAAATTGTTAGCTGTCACCATGTTGCGTTTGGTGAGCCCCTGTGTGCCTAAACATTGGGGCTCCGCAACAAGTGACCCCATTTTGGAAACCAGACCCCCCAGGGAACGTATCTAGATGCATAGTGAGTACTTTGAACCCCCAGGTGCTTCACAAATTCATCCATAAAAATGAAAAAGCACTTTTTTTTCCACAAAAATTTCTTTTTTCGTTATTACGGACCAATTTGTGAAGCACCTGGGGGTTCAAAGTGCTCACTATGCAGCTACATATGTTCCCTGGGGGGTCTAGTTTCCAAAATGGGGTCACTTGTGGGGGAGCTCCAATGTGGAGACGCACAGGGGCTCTCCAAACACGACATGGTGTCCACTAACAATTTGAATGCAAAATGAGCTCAAATTGTTAGCGGACACCATGTTGCTTTTGGTGAGCCCCTGTGTGCCTAAACATTGGAGCTCCCCACAAGTGACCCCATTTTGGAAACTAGACCCCCCAGGGAACGTATCTAGATGCATAGTGAGTACTTTGAACCCCCAGGTGCTTCACAAATTCATCCATAAAAATGAAACAGCACTTTTTTTTTCCACAAAAATTTCTTTTTTCATTATTACGGACCAATTTGTGAAGCACCTGGGGGTTCAAAGTGCTCACTATGCAGCTACATATGTTCCCTGGGGGGTCTAGTTTCCAAAATGGGGTCACTTGTGGGGGAGCTCCAATGTGGAGACGCACAGGGGCTCTCCAAATACGACATGGTGTCCGCTAACAATTTGAATGCAAAATGAGCTCAAATTGTTAGCGGACACCATGTTGCGTTTGGTGAGCCCCTGTGTGCCTAAACATTGGAGCTCCCCCACAAGTGACCCCATTTTGGAAACTAGACCCCCCAGGGAACGTATCTAGATGCATAGTGAGTACTTTGAACCCCAGGTACTTCACAAATTGATCTGTAAAAATGAAAAATTACTTGTTTTCCGCAAAAAAAAAATTTTTTCCATTCATTTGTGAAGCACCTGGGGGGTCAATATGCTCACTATCCATCTAGATAAGTTCCCTGGGGGGTCTAGTTTCCAAAATGGGGTCACTTGTGGGGGAGCTCCAATGTTTAGGCACACAGGGGCTCTCCAAAAGCGACATGGTGTCCGCTAACAATTTGAATAAAAATCAGCTCAAATTGTTAGCTGTCACCATGTTGCGTTTGGTGAGCCCCTGTGTGCCTAAACATTGGGGCTCCGCAACAAGTGACCCCATTTTGGAAACTAGACCCCCCAGGGAACGTATCTAGATGCATAGTGAGCACTTTGAACCCCCAGGTGCTTCACAAATTGATCTGTAAAAATGAAAAAGTACTTGTTTTCTGCAAAAAAAAAAATTTTCCATTAATTTGTGAAGCACCTGGGGGGTCAATATGCTCACTATCCATCTAGATATGTTCCCTGGGGGGTCTAGTTTCCAAAATGGGGTCACTTGTGGGGGAGCTCCAATGTTTAGGCACACAGGGGCTCTCCAAAAGCGACATGGTGTCCGCTAACAATTGGAATTGTTAGCGGACACTATGTTGCGTATGGAGAGCGTCTGTGTGACTAAACATTAGAGCTCCCCCACAAGTGACCCCATTTTGTAAACTAGACCCCCCAAGGAATGTATCTAGATGCATAGTGTGCACTTTGAACCTCCAGGTGCTTCACAAATTGATCTGTAAAAATGAAAAAATAATTTTTTTGTGGTAAAAAAAGTACTTTTTTATTTTTATGGATCAATTTGTGAAGCACTTGGGGGTTCAAAGTGCTCACTATGCATCTAGATACGTTCCTTGGGGGGTCTAGTTTCCAAAATGGGGTCACTTGTGGGGGAGCTCCAATGTGTAGACACACAGGGGCTCTCCATACGCAACCTGGTGTTTGCCAACAATTGGAGTTGTTAGCGGACACCAGGTCGCGTATGGAGAGCCCCTGTGTGCCTAAACATTGGGGCTCCCCCACAAGTGACCCCATTTTGGAAACTAGACCCCCCAGGGAACATATCTAGATGCACAGTGAGCACTTTGAACCAACATGTGCTTCACAAATTGAGACGTATAAATGAATAAAGAAACTTTTTGTGAAAAAACATACTAGTCTAGTAGTTGCAATTCGCAGCATAGGGGACCCATGGGGCTCTGCCATATTTTTGGTCCAGCCAGGTACAACTTGGCAGCTACGGACTGCCACCAGCCCCCAGCTGCTTCGTCATACCTGGCTGGAACCAAAAATACGAAGCCTATTTTTTTTTTTATTTCTAGAATTATTTCTAGAAAAAAAATGACATAGGGCTCCGCCATATTTTTGGTCCAGCCAGGTACAACTTGGCAGCTACGGGCTGCCACCAGCCCCCAGCTGCCTCGTCATACCTGGCTGGAACCAAAAATACAGCGAAGCCTATTTTTTTTTTATTTCTAGAATTATTTCTAGAAAAAAAATGACATAGGGCTCCGCCATATTTTTGGTCCAGCCAGGTACAACTTGGCAGCTACGGACTGCCACCAGCCCCCAGCTACCTCGTCATACCTGGCTGGAACCAAAAAGACAGCGAAGCCTATTTTTTTTTTATTTCTAGAAATATTTCTAGAAAAAAAATGACATAGGGCTCCACCATATTTTTGGTCCAGCCAGGTACAACTTGGCAGCTACGGACTGCTACCCACCCCCAGCTGCCTCGTCATACCTGGCTGGAACCAAAAATACAGCGAAGCCCATTTTTTTTAAATTTCTAGAACTAATTCTAGAAAAAAAAATTACGTGGGGCTCCGCCATATTTTTGGTCCAGCCAGGTACAACTAGGCAGCTGGGGCTGGAATCCTCAGCATAGAGAGGCCCAAGCGTTCTGGGCCCCCCATGCTGCGAATTGCAGCCCGCAGCCGCCCCAGAAAATGGCGCATTCATTGAAGCGCCATTTTCTGGCGCTGTACCCACGCTCTTCCAGTTGCCCTGGTGCCGGTGGCTAACTGGGTAATAAAGGGGTTAATGCCAGCTTTTTATTGGCAGCTGGCACTAAGCCCGAGATTCATAATATAGGGCCAATGTTAGACCCGCCATTAGGAATCTCTAGTACGGTAAATAGTCAATAAATACACACAGAGAAAAATCTTTTTATTTGAAAAAAAAACACAGACACAATTCGGACTCCATCTTTATTATAAAAAGATCCGACGTAGTCCACAACGAAGGTCCCACGACGCTCGATCGCTCCGACGTAGTCCATAACGAAGGTCCCACGACGCTCGATCGCCTCTGCTACATCCAGAGACTGCAGCAAGGGATCAAGTGTCCTCTTGTTGTAGTCTCTGGGATCAACGTCATGGTGCACGGTATGGCACATCATTGCCATACCATGCACCATGATGCTGATCCCAGGGACTACAACAAGAGGACAGCTGATCCCTTCTTGTAGTCTCTGGGATCAACGTCATGGTGCACTGTATGGCACATCATTGCCATACCATGCACCATGACGCTGATCCCAGGGACTACAACAAGAGGACAGCTGATCCCTTCTTGTAGTCTCTGCGATCAGCGTCATGGTGCACGGTATGGCACATCATTGCCATACCATGCACCATGCCGCTGATCCCAGGGAGTACAACAAAAGGACACTTGATCCCTTGTTGTAGTCTCTGGGATCAGTGTCATAGTGCACTGTATGGCAATGATCTGCCATACTGTGCACCATGACGCTGATCCCAGAGACTACAACAAGGGATCAAGTGCTCCCTTGTTGTAGTCTCTGGGATCAGCGTCATGGTGCATGGTATGACAATGATGTGCCATACTGTGCACCATGACGCTGATCCCAGAGACTACAACAAGGGATCAAGTGCTCCCTTGTTGTAGTCTCTGGGATCAGCGTCATGGTGCATGGTATGGCAATGATGTGCCATACCGTGCACCATGACGTTGATCCCAGAGACTACAAGAGGACAGTTGATCCCTTATTGTAGTCTCTGGGATCAGCGTCATGGTGCACTGTATGGCACATCATTGCCATACCATGCACCATGACGTTGATCCCAGAGACTACAAGAGGACAGTTGATCCCTTATTGTAGTCTCTGGGATCAGCGTCATGGTGCACTGTATGGCACATCATTGCCATACCATGCACCATGACACTGATCCCAGAGACTACAACAAGAGGACAGTTGATCCCTTATTGTAGTCTCTGGGATCAGCGTCATGGTGCACTGTGTGGCAATGATCTGCCATACTGTGCACCATGACGCTGATCCCAGAGACTACAACAAGGGATCAAGTGCTCCCTTGTAAGTCTCTGGCGATAGATTCCATGGTGATTGGATCCACTAAGTGCTGTGATCTATGAGATCACAGCACTTAGGGGGTTAACACAGACCAGGGCACAGCAATCACACAGATGCTGTGCCCTGGCTGTGACACTGCTCCTCTGCACCCTCATCTCCATGCTGGGAGATGACTGTGCAGAGGAGCCGACAGAAGCAGCAGGACGGCGCAGGAAGAGGACAGCAACAGAGAAGATAGAAGACAGAAGACACAGCAGACCGGAGGACAGAGGGAGAAGAGCGGAGGAAAGAGGGACAAGACCGGAGGACAGAGGAGAAGAAAGAAGACAGGTGAGAGGCCAGGAGCAGCATCGGTGGTCACCGGAGAGCGGGGGAAGTGGACCGGAGGGCAGGGGGAGAGACCAGAGGGGAGGGGGGAGATCCGGAGGCGCAGGGGGGAGATCGGAGGTGCAGGGGGGAGATCGGAGGCGCAGGGGGGAGATCGGAGGCGCAGGGGGGAGATCGGAGGCGCAGGGGGGAGATCGGAGGTGCAGGGGGGAGATTGGAGGTGCAGGGGGGAGATCGGAGGCGCAGGGGGGAGATCGGAGGCGCAGGGGGGAGATCGGAGGTGCAGGGGGGAGATCAGAGGGCAGCGGGGGAGATCCGGAGGGCAGGGGGGGCACATTTGCAGCCAGGGGAGAGCAGAGGGCCCGGGATCGGCGGCACAATTGCGGCGGCTTAGGATGGAGGGCACCCGCCGGTCATGCTGCCCCCTCATCTGATTGGAGGGAGACGCTCTCTCCAATCAAATCTGAGGGGGGGTGACACAGGACCCCTTATCCAGCCAATGCCTGATGCTATCCAGCATCAGGCCTTGGCTGGATTGTAATATCTCACCATGTTTCATTGGTGAGATATTACATTCACTCCGATTGGCAGTTGCAGTTTCACTTTCACTTCACTGCCAATCGGAGCGGTCCTAGCCGCGGGGGGGCTAAGCCATCCCCCCTGGGGTACAGTGCAGGTCCTTCCGTACCTGCGGCTCTATTAACCCCTTAGTTACCGCGGTTAATAGAGCCGCAGGACGGGAAACTGGCGAGGACGCAGCATATGCGTCCAAGGTCGGGAAGCAACTTGTTTTCAGGACGCATATGCTGCGTCCTGGGTCGGGAAGGGGTTAAAGGGAAATGCCAAAATGGCTGTGTGAATTTATTGCATTATATAATAAGAATCAAAGAAATATTTATACAGCTACTGAAAGCTGGCCCTAGGTCTAAAAGATAAATGTGAAAGCATTAGTTGATGTCATAGCCATGAAATCATAAGCCCAGTAACTGTTTACAGAGTTCTTTCACTTATACTGGGTCCTATTTCTCACCCTCATGTCTGCAAGCTGGAAGTGTGAATGGGAAAATGCCCTGTGCAGTTAAAATCATGGTCTTAAAGGGAATGTGTCAAGACTATGTTAAAACCCTGCTTTTAAAGGGAGTGTGTAACACCTGTGTGAATGTTCTCACATTAGTCACTGGGCAGGGTGCAGCTCCAAATGTAATAACTAAATATATATCAATATGGGCGCACACCTCTTTTTAGTGGGTGCTAGCTTCAAAAAAATATGTAATCACTTACCAATAGATAGATCAGCTGCACACCACATTATTTCTTTAAAAGAGGTGTGCGCCCATATTGATATATATTTAGTTATTACATTTGGAGCTGCACCCTGCCCAGTGACTAATGTGAGAACATTCACACAGGTGTTACACACTCCCTTTAAAAGCAGGGTTTTAACATAGTCTTGACACATTCCCTTTAAGACCATGATTTTAACTGCACAGGGCATTTTCCCATTCACACTTCCAGCTTGCAGACATGAGGGTGAGAAATAGGACCCAGTATAAGTGAAAGAACTCTGTAAACAGTTACTGGGCTTATGATTTCATGGCTATGACATCAACTAATGCTTTCACATTTATCTTTTAGACCTAGGGCCAGCTTTCAGTAGCTGTATAAATATTTCTTTGATTCTTATTATATAATGCAATAAATTCACACAGCCATTTTGGCATTTCCCTTTAAAGAAATAATGTGGTGTGCAGCTGATCTATCTATTGGTAAGTGATTACATATTTTTTTGAAGCTAGCACCCACTAAAAAGAGGTGTGCGCCCATATTGATATATATTTAGTTATTACATTTGGAGCTGCACCCTGCCCAGTGACTAATGTGAGAACATTCACACAGGTGTTACACACTCCCTTTAAAAGCAGGGTTTTAACATAGTCTTGACACATTCCCTTTAAGACCATGATTTTAACTGCACAGGGCATTTTCCCATTCACACTTCCAGCTTGCAGACATGAGGGTGAGAAATAGGACCCAGTATAAGTGAAAGAACTCTGTAAACAGTTACTGGGCTTATGATTTCATGGCTATGACATCAACTAATGCTTTCACATTTATCTTTTAGACCTAGGGCCAGCTTTCAGTAGCTGTATAAATATTTCTTTGATTCTTATTATATAATGCAATAAATTCACACAGCCATTTTGGCATTTCCCTTTAAAGAAATAATGTGGTGTGCAGCTGATCTATCTATTGGTAAGTGATTACATATTTTTTTGAAGCTAGCACCCACTAAAAAGAGGTGTGCGCCCATATTGATATATACAAACACAAAAGGGGGCAGGAGCTTGAAGAACAGGTTCTGAGGATGCAACAACACAAATAGGACAATGCTGTGTTGACTCACAAATAAGATGTATTACACAAATATATCACAAGATATGTTGCTCATAAAGTATACAAAAGCACTTATTTATAATGGCTTTAAATGAAGATAACCAAGCTGTGTCTACTTTTCCACTATGCACCCATCAACCCCAGGTTAAACTATCGTCAGGTACTTATATCTGTCAGCATCACTATCTACGGCCCCTTTCACATCAGCATTTTTTGTAATTTGCAGTACATCCGCCAGATTTACCGCATGTGCCGCGTAATGGCTTCACTTGCGGCATTCCCCATTCATTCTCTATGGGGCTTGTGGCAGGTGCAGCAAATGTGGTTTTTGCTGCGATCCGGAAAATCTTCGCAGTTGCGGCAGGTCAAAAATCTGCAGCTAGCAGCATTTTTTTTCACGCTCCGGATCCGGCATTTGCCGTACTTGACCACAAACCCCGTAAAAAATGAATGGGGCTTGCCACAAGTGTGCCGCAAGTGCAGCCTTTACGCGGCAGATGCAGTAAATTTGGCGAATCTGCCGTGTATTTCAACAAACGCTGGTGTGCAAGGGGCCTAGCAGAATCAATAATGGTATGCAGAGGTTTCACACGCTGTCCCACTAAAAATTGTGTCTTTTATTATTAATGGCTATTTCACATCACAAAGTACCACACAGATTAGCAGGAAAAAGCAGCTTGGCTCACTCAGGTAATCCACGGGAGTTGGTCTTCTCTCATTGGTACATGACTACATAGTTGGACCTTAATACTTTGACGGGCATAGTCTGCTGCTTCACTATGCAGTTGAGACATTGGGTATTAATAGATGCAACCTGACATTCTGTAGGTTGTCGTGCTCCAGACAGATCCTATCCCATAATCAATAAGCAAATCTCTCCGTCCATCCTGCAGCATCTGCCCAGGGTCTCTTTTGTGCTTCTGACCACTAGGGCCTCCGCACACCCCACCAGTCTGCCAGTAGCATGCTTAGGATATGTGGGTGACATGCCTCCTTTTCCTAAAGGGCCAGGGTGCCCTACCCATAAGTGCCTATGGCTGAGAAGTGCAGAGTATTTAAGGCACCTTCTTCCTATGGAAGGTGCCTGAACAAGATGGGCTATTCCTAGAGACACCCTGCTAGTTGTCAGGACCTGTTCTTGTTTCCTGTATCCTGTCTTAATACCTGTGCTGACTAACTTAGTCCTAGTGTTGCTATACCCATAGAACCTGCCTGAACCAGCCATGCCACCATACCTACTGCACCTGCTCTACTTTCAACCCCAGCCATGCTGCTGAACCCCTGTAACAGCCATCCAGTCTGACCCTGACTGCATCAAACACCAAAAAATGTCCCTGGCTACATCCCCAACCTGAAGGGGTCTGCTACTGCAGTGCCATGACTCCCTGGAGTGGCACCTGGTGGTTAGCTTCCAACACAAGGCTAACCTCACCCTCATATTCTCTAGCGAAGATGAGTTAGTCGCTTAATTGTGCCCCACCAGGTTTAGACCTGTACTGCAGCCCAATGCGTTCACTCCCCCATGCTTGCACCCTTGATCATTACAATTTTCTCAGGCCATGGATCCCACTGGCTTCAGTAACACCCATCTTGTCAGTCTGCAAAACTAATTGACTGGCCAATGGGAACTAAAAGGCTAAATAGTGGCCTTCTTGCAGTCGGTGATTCCTGCTTGATTGCCATTTCATCTGAACCTGCCGAGGTTGAAGCACCAGTTTTGGTAGTGAATCCAACTTCAGGTTCCAGTCCTCATCTGGCTGCTCCTCCCCTGTGTGATGGAAGCCCCAAGCAGTGCAGAGGATTCATTAAGCAGTGTTCTCTACAATTTACTGCACTTATTCACTTCAGATCAGGCTAAGCTGGCCTTCCTGATGTCACACTTGGCTGGAAAGGCCTTGGCCTGGATTAATCCACTCTGAATGAAAAGCGATCAAATAGATTTTAACCTGCCATCCTTCCTGTAGGCGATCCACAAGGTGTTCTATGAGTCAGGATGAGTCTCCTCTTAAGCATCATCACACCTTAGACTAAACTAGGGAAGCCTCAACACAGGACCGTATGCTGTTTGTTTCCACACCATATCCTCTGAACTAGGCAGCAGTAATGAGGAGCCAGTGACTGCATTCGGGGGGTTTGTCTGGAGTAATCAAGGACAAACTTGCTGGTTGAGACATGTCTTCACTCCTGGATGACCTATTATCTCTGGCAATATGCATTAATCTCCGGTTTCAAGAATGCTTTGAGGGGAGAACTCATCAAGCCATGGAGTTCTACACCTGTTACTCTCCCTGAATGCATGGAAGTGGATCTTGTAAATATGTCAAAACTTTGCCTGGAGGACCGTCAAACCGAAGAACTACTGTGAAAGTTGTAAATGCCAGATCTGAGTCTGTCCTGTGAAGCAAGGAAAATTCAAGGCCTAGGGTCCATAGGAGAGGCTACCCTAGCTGACAGCAAGTCCTCTATGACCTGTGCCCTCTCTGTGTCTTTCTCTTGTAATTTGCCTTGCTTTAATGAATTGGTTATCTGGACTTTATTTCCACTGGGAACAGGACATAGTGGATCGGATTCAGATATCCATCCAGCAACTTAGTTACCATCACTATATCATCTGTAGATGGAACACCATTGTCTGACACCATTCAGCTCTTCACTGAGCAAGTGTAGCCTCTAGTGGGAATGCTGCCTTTGGAGAAGATATCCTTCTACATGCTTCCTGGAATGTCTAATCCACTGCTACTAGACGTGCTGTGGCTTCATATGGATAAGACTGTCTTGGACTGGAAATTGGGAGATGTGCTCCAATCGGGTAAGTCTTTCCACGAGAAATGTCTCCCCAGTGATGCCTTTTAATCTTTCTGGTCTGCCGTCCTCATACTGGTACTTTGCAGACGTCTTCATCAAGGAGGCTGAGACACTGCCACCACGAAGGGCATATGATTGCCCCTATCAACCTGCTTCCTGATTCCTCACTTTGCCATAATCAAATCCACCCTATGTCACAGGCCAAAAACCAGAACCAAAAAAAAGACTTAAAGTCCAATAAAAAAATAATTTTATTGAATATGATTAAAAGGATATTTTCAAGATAAAAATAAATAACATAACAGTAGATATATATAAATTAGAAAAGACCAGGCAGCACTCCAATTCAAGTGATAAACAAGTGGATATTTATTGGATCATGGCGACGCTTCGACAGATTGCTCTGTCTTCCTCAGGCTTGAGGAAGACAGTGCTATCTGTCGAAACGTCGCCATGATCCAGTAAATATCCACTTGTTTATTACTTGAATTGGAGTGCTGCCTGGTCTTTTCTAATTTGGACATCGTTTGGGGTGTGGACACCACCCTCTCAGGTTTTTTGCACCAGTTATTATTTGGTAGTGCTGCCCATTTTTCCTGGCCCTTGCCTTTCCAAATCTTAGTTATTTATACCATAACGCGAAAAGTTTGTATTGAGGTTTGTTGCAAGAACTCCACTGAAATAGTGAATAGTGGGAACGTGATATTTACACAGGTCTCTAAGTCAACTGTCATATTTTTCTACTTAGAATATTAAACTGTGATGTGGTAATGATAATTAATTTGTGTCCTCTTGGCAACGTGTCCTAGCAGCCACCATTACGGGGGCTGAGATCCAACTGAATGCCTTCAACTCTCTGCAACTGAAATGGGGTTTAAAGAGGAGATAAGCAATATATTTGCTGTTAGCAGAGTAGTTCTGATCAAGGGATTTTTTTATTTTTAAGAAAAGGGGTTATGATGACATGTGTGAATGAAAAGGTAAAGATTCTCGTAGAAAGGGAGGGGTTTTATTTTTTATTAGGTGGGCTTTGACAGTCAGGAAACTGCAGGACACGTGAGGAAAAAGATCCACTAGTACAAATTGCAAACTTTTTCTTCATCGAGAGTCTCAAATGTGCAAAGTTAACTTCAGGTGCAGGAGAGAAGGTGATCTAAGCTATTGCTGGATTGAGCAAAAATGTACTGATATGGTTGATTTTTATTTGGGGAAATAAGTGGCTGGATCATAAGTGCTGAGGTTGATGATGGGTGCAATACATTATGGCTGAGGACATAGTAAAAAATTTGATGATTAATTTTGGATTGTTGAATAGTGATGTGATTGAGTATGGTAAAGTAGGCTTGTTTAGCAAAATGGAGTGCAGAATTATATACAGGTTTTGAGCATACACTTATGGTAGATGGAGTCTTCTGCTTAAAGTAATTTTCTCCACTGATAATCGGACACCTGTAAACCGCTGAAGAAAACTCGTTTGCTTCAAGAGAACCTTTAACCCCTCTGGTGCGTTCCAAGGGGAAAGCAACACTGAATGCAGCGTTTATGCTGCATTAAGGGAAAGTGTGTACCATGTCTCTACCCCCCTGTAATGCAAAAAAAACACTTTGGAAAGTTTAGCGTTAAGAGGTCCGAGAAGCTTATCTGATTATGCTGTGCTTCTGCCATCACGGTCCTCCCCGCCTCATGCCTGTGTGTGGAGCCGAAGAGGAGGGCAGACCCACTCAAGAGATGGTGGAATAAACAGGCAAGAGGCGGAGAGGACCGGGCTGGAAGCAGCACAGCATAATCAGATAAGACCCTAGGACCTCTTAACTCTAAACTTTTCAAAGTGTTTTTTTTTTCGAGTTACGGAGGGGTAGAGACATGGTACACACCTTCCCTGAATGCAGCATACACGCTACATTCAGTGGTGCTTTCACTTTGGAAAGCACCAGGGGGTGACAGGGTCTCTTTCATTTGAAAGAGGTGTCGTTGCCTGAGTCAGTTCTGTGTGCAGAAGATGCTACTTCATCCATTACAGGAGAGCAGGATACTGTAAGTATAGATGACTGTAAATTGTTCAGAAGAGGCTTGGAATTGATAGTACACACATTTCTGTATGTGTGATATTTGGAGGTGTCCTGAGTGGAGCAACAGCTCTTGACAGAGATGGAAGGTTGTTGTGAAAGGGAGAGAGAAGTTAATAAAGTTGTAAACTGAGTAAAGTATAAAATTATTTATAAATGATATGTATAACTGAAGAAATGTAATGAAGCATGTGCTTCTTGCTCTTTAATATGAAATAATATAGTTGTGATAAAATGAAGAGCTGAAACTCTTTCTAACTTATGAGTGACAGCTACAGCCTACAGCCATACAGTCTGCTAATTTGAACTTGTGCATGTATCTCCTGAAGCTTTAAGCTGGCTGTGAAATTGACATTTTACAGTTCCATATCATTCTGGCATTGTAAGAACATTTCTCTGGTCATTTAAAATGAAAAACTATTTCACACCCTTAAGTTACCAGAACTGTATTTTAGCTTTAAGCAGCACCAATAAAGTATTTGTTTCATTGAATCCAAGATTAGGGTGTTTTAAAAGAATTGAGTAAAATGATTGAACTTTATCGGGTCAAGTTACTCATAGGGAGATAAAATAGCAATAACATATTGAAGACTACAGTTTACACAGTAGTAGTGTGAAATCCACATATCCACAGATATTTGGTCTATGAATATCCAAAAGTCAACCTAAACCACAAAAGACAATAAATAGATGCACATGCAATAATTATTCAGACAAATCTGTGTCCTGCTATGACTATACACAATCGGTTGAAAATAAATTTCATTACCTTTGTAAATATTTCCAATAGCAAGGAAATAGACAAAATGTCGTCCCACTGCACTGCAGGTATTATTAATTATTTTAGCAGGCAGCAATATGATAATTTTCATAACCTAAACACAAACAAATATTCCAGCCGATTCTTGGATTAAAAAAAATTCAGCAATTTTTATTTCAGCTAAATAAAAAGAAGAATTGCAGATTATAACATAAGCATTTTCCTGACTTTTAGAACAAACATAGTCCTTGCTGTTCCTGATCTACCCTGTATTGAAAGTTACTTAGAGGTTATTCTCTTGAAGGCGGCCTCAACATCTACTTCAGCTGGATGTGCGTCAGAGGATGCACATCCAGCTGACATGCATTGTGTCACAAAGAGCCATCAGGTCCCTGCACCACTATACATGCTGATGGCCAGAGACTGTTAGGTGACTTTGGCATGCAGTTTATGTCATGCATCACTATAGGGTCATTCCATGTCAAGTGATCCAAAACTGAATATTTTTTTTCCCTGACGTCCTCAGATTTTTTACATTTTTTTTCTATATGAAGAACAACTTTAGTTAATTACAAAAAAAAAGTTTTGAATTTTTTTCTTTATCAGTAAATTTTTTACAGATTTTTAAAGTTTTAAAAAAGTGCGAATTTTGGCCTGGTATGGCTTTACATTTTCTATCATATCTCGGGCTAGAAATAAGATAGAGAAACAAAATAAGCACCAATCTACTCAGAACTGTGCAGGCTTTCACCAGATATGTCACAAGAGGATCTTTGTTAATATTTTACCCATGTGATCGCAAGCGCAAAACTTTAAAACGCATTTCCGAAAAATCGGCGCGCTTTAAATATTTCCAAAACTGCCCATGTGTCTGCTTTGCTCTTAGCCACATCTGTACCAAATTTCAAGTTGGGATCGCGATGGGATCATATTTTAAAATATTTTAATATTAATAGCGTCAATGGGTCATTCTATATCAAGTGATCTAAATATGAATATTTTTTTTACCTGACGTCTTTAAATTTTTTTTATTCTTTTTCTTTATGAAGTACAACTTTGGTTAATTACAAATTAAAAGTTTAGAATTTTTTTCTTCATCAGTTAATTTTTTACAGATTTTTAAAGTTTAAAAAAAGGGTGAATTTTGGCCTGGTATGACTTTACATTTTTTTTATCTCAGGCTAGAAATAAGATAATGAAGTGGGAGAGGCATCATTTTACTCAGAACGGTAACAGCTTTCATTTGAGATGTTACAAGACTATGTTTCTTTATATCAAATTCAAACTATTGACGGGCAATTGTGAAAAAATGACTGATTGTGTTCTTGGTTATATTTGTGCAGAGATTCAACTTGGGACCTGTCAAATTTATATATTTTTTATTTTATGGTTGTATGAGTTATCACAACTTATTGAATAAAACATTTATATGCAACAAAAAAGAAACACAAAAAACAAATCCCATAAGTGCCAGGATAAATACATCTTAATCATCAGAACACAACGCTCAGCATTGTCAACTTGAATGTATTGAACAAACCAAAAGATGAAAGGTGATCATATCCTCATGTTTGATTAAACAAGATTAAGAGAACCAAAAATGTTAACCCCTATTTATACATATAAATTTGTTTTCTATTCTATCACTAAACATGTGATTTATGAAGTGTTTAATAAGAATAGTACAGTAGTTAAATCATCGTTCTATAAATTATGAACTAATCAAACAATTAATAGTATGTTTTTAAAGTGGCATTTTATCAATTTGTCCCTTCTAGTGGGTGAAATGTAATCTTGTCCATAAACGCTTACTAGCAATCGCCATTTCCTTGTGTGTCAAAGAGTATGTCCGGCCTGTCACGGTGTTAGGCTCCGCCTGAGTTAATATCCGATTTTTGTGCACTTTTAAAATGTCTGGCTTTCTTGGATACACAAAGGATGGCGCTGGACCAGAAGGATGCAATAAAGTCAATTCTACTTCTTCATTTTCACAATCTTTGGAGAGTACAGTAGCCAGCCACCAGCGCCAATCATATTCATATTTTTTCAAAAGGATTGCAACAGTGTCTATGATAAAATGCTGTTTCTTGAGAAGTAGCAGCCATTGCTGTGTGGGAAAAATACAGTTAATATTAAGTAAGGAAGATAGGTAATAAAAATAAAGATTTACAGTACACTTGAGATAGAACTGTATTACTATAAAGTGAGTTTTAGGGCTAGCGAGCACAGTTTTTTCTGTCTGCAGATACACGCTGCAGTTTTGGCAGCTTGTTTTTCTACCACGTTTTTACCACATATGCGTTAGTTTTTTTAATCGCTAGTGAAAAAAATGGCAGCTTTTTTTATATAAATGATAAATGCTGCGTTTATTGCAGCGATTAAAAAGTAGTTCAAGCAGTGATTTACTCACTCTTGAGTGTTTCCAAAAACACTGCAAATGGTGAACCCCATAGAAATCAATGGGGCTGTTTTTCTGAATGATGATCCCTAAGAATAGCACTGTGTGTATTGGCCCTTAATAAAAAAAGCATTAAACTATTAATATATTTACTCACCCATATTTTAGTACACAGCCTTGATGGCTTTGTACAGACTATTGTTTGTTCAGGAGTGAAGATGTCCAGACATGTCAGGACATGAAAGGTCTGAACGAGCTGTCTTACTTCCTGAATGTAGTGGGTAGACACTTAACATGATTGACAGAGCTGCTGGCCTATCATCTGCTCTGCATTCACTGTCTATCCCTGTGCTTTCTCAGGTTGAGCCCTAACAAAGCTTTTTCCTATATGTCCTCTCCTGCTTCTAAGCTGTAACATATCAAAACAATACAGTAATGTCTAAAAATAATGGATTTGATAAATATAGACCCCACGCTTTTAGACCACAGGTTGAACAGATCTGAATTCAAGATTTTTGAATTGACACTATAATAGTTAAATATTTTAAAATATGATCCCATCATGATCCCAACTTGAAATTTGGTACAGATGTGGCTAAGAGCATAAAAGACACATGGGCAGTTTTGGAAAATTTTTATTAAAACGTTTTTTCAGAAATGCGTTTTAAAATGTTGCGTTTGCGTTCGCATGGGTAAAAAATTAAAATTAACAAATATACTCTTGTGACATATCTGGTGAAAGCTTGGACAGTTCTGAGTAGAATGGTGTTTATTTTGTTTCTCTATCTTATTTCTAGCCCAAGATAAAAAAATGTAAAGTCATACCAGGCCAAAATTCACACTTTTTTTAAACTTTAAAAATCTGTAAAAAATTAACTGATGAAGAAAAAAATTCTAAACTTTTAATTTGTAATTAACCAAAGTAGTACTTCATAAAGGAAAAAGAAAAAAAAATCTAAAAACGTCAGGTAAAAAAAAATATTCATATTTAGATCACTTGATATGGAATGACCCATTGACGCTATTAATAGTAAAATATTTTAAAATATGATCCCATCACGATCCCAACTTGAAATTTGGTACAGATGTGGCTAAGAGCAAAGCAGACACATGGACAGTTTTTGAAATATTTAAAGCGCGCCGATTTTTCGGAAATGCATCTTAAAGTTTTGCGCTTGCGATCACATGGGTAAAATATTAACAAAGATCCTCTTGTGACATATCTGGTGAAAGCCTGTATAGTTCTGAGTAGATTGGTGTTTATTTTGTCTCTCTATCTTATTCCTAACCTTAGTTATGAGGAGAAACGTAAAGGCAGGCAACAGCGAAATTCGCACTTTTTCCGAACTTTGAAAATCATTTAAAAAAAATAATACATTTTTTTTTTTAATTTTTGTCTTCACATTTTGCATTGTCTGACATACTATTATCAAATAACAAAATCTCAAAAGAATTAAAAATATAGAGGTAATAATCATTGGTTCACTTGACATGGAATGACCCTATAGCAGACATGACCATGACAGCTGACGGAGAAGTACACTGCGTGACATGGGAAGGGGGGGAAGGTGAGTAGAATTTTTTTTATGCATTAGAGGCAGAAAGAGCAATCTACACTGGTGTGAAAACGTTTTTGCCCCTTCCTTATTTCTTACTTACTCAGCTAGGCTTTCTAACTTAGTACCTGTGGTTTTTGTTTTTCCCATGTTCTGACTTTTGCTTGAATTCTGACTACTTGCTTATCCCCTGATTTTCTCCTTGACATGACTTCTCGTCTTTGACCCTGCTAGACAACCATTCCTTTCTCTGGTTACCATCAGGATGGCAGTTCATCCATTGAAGCAATCCACTGGACCCCATTTTAAGAGCGGATACATGTGCAGGGGCTAGAGACTAAACAAAGTGGCTTGTGCCAGTTCTGTTTAAGGTAGCCTTTTTGTGCCTGTGTCCTCTGACAGATGTGACAACATCATATTGTATGTTGGGATATGTGGGAGGTCCGTCATACTGTATGGTGGGCTGTGTGGCAGGTCCATCAAATTATATGGTGGGCTGTATGAAAGTGTGGAGCCCACTGGGATGGGGTACTCTGTACCAGACTGGGGAATCACGGGGGTTATCATGGCGGTCTTGGTCCGGAACGTGTCCCGAGCCCACAGGTAAAGGTTGGGGGTTATTTACAGGGATTGTCGTGACGCCACCCATGGTATGTGGTCAGGGTGACCACCACTGCTGCAGAACCTCCGGGGATGATGGTTGGCAGCCTGTGATGTAACCGCGCTCCACGGGCTGAGCCTGGTCCCCGGGGCAGTAGTGATGAAACAGTTTTGTGAGGGAGAACAGGGTTCACAAGGATTACAGACTCACGGTTTTGTAGTTTTCCAAGTCTTTACTGAAGCAGATGGTATTCAGCTGAGTACTGTCCACAGAGTCTGTACAGAGGCCGGGTTACTCCCACCCTGGCCGGGTCCTTCGGCCCCCTGTTCCTGCGCTGTGTGTGTGGCCCTACTGCCGCTTTATCTAAGCTGCCGGCCCTTTCTCCTCTCACGGGTACCAACTTGCTAGGCAACTTGAGTCTTATTCCGTGTTCCTGACCCCACCGTGTTGCTTCGCTGTGGTACAGTGAAGATGTGGGACCTTCACTAATCCAGTGTTCACTGTGCTGCTTGTGTCAGGCAAAGCATCGGATCCGGTATCCATTCTATGCTCCTTCTCCTGTTCCTCAGACCCTGGCCGGCCTCGAATTAGACAGTGGACCGTGGGTTGGGCCTAACGCAACCCTTTTACACCCAGGTCTGTCTTCCTCAGTGCTGCTCCGCACTGAACTAACTGCCACTTCCTCTCCACACCAGAATATATAGGGAAGCAGCTTTAGCTCCCCCTTCTGGCCTGCAGGTGCTAGTGTAGTGTATTGGGTTGTGTGGGGAGTTAACCCTTTGTGGTGTTACTGTGGCACATGAACAAAAGGACCTTCATACTCAATGGTAGCCTGTAAGGTGGACCATTATACTGTATGGTAGGCTATGTGGGGAACACTATACTGTATGGTGGGCTGTGTGGGAGGACAATCATACTTTGTGGGGGACCATGAAATCATGCTGTAGGGGTCTGTGGGAGATCATCATGCTGCATGGGCTGACCATCATCCTTGTATACTGAGCTGTGTTGGAGTTCCATCAAACTGTATGGTGGACTGTGGGAGGGTACCACCATACTGTATGTGGACTATGTGTGGAAACCATTGTACTGTATAGGAGCTATGTGAGGACCATAATACTGTGACGAAGGGGCATCTTATCATGTGGGGGGCAACCATTATACTGTACAGGTGGTTTTGGAGGGTCCATCGTAGTGTGACTGTGTGGGGGGACCAGCTTACAGTATGTGAGGCTGTGTGGGGACCATCATTCTGTATGGTGCGGTGTGTGGGAAACCATGCTACTGAATCGAGGGATGTGAGGGAGCCATCATATTTTCACCGTTTTTTTAGATTAAAAGTAGACAGAAGTCCATCGAGTTCAACATATAGCTTAACATGGAAGGCAAAACCCCATGAGACAGATGAATATATTTTTGTACACTGCTTAAAAAAATACAATATAACTTCTAGTCAATCACACTGCCGTGAAATCAGATTTCACTGAAACCTGTCCAGTTATGAAGCAACACTGATTGTGAATCAATTTCTCTTGATGTTTTGCAAGTGGTACAGACATCAGCTAGAAATGATAGACAATTAGCAAGACAACCCCTATAAAGAAGTGGTTCTGAAGGTGGTGACTCCAGATTATTTTTTCCTCCTTTGTGGCTGTTGTTTTGGTCACTTTTGCAATTTGTCATTGCTTTTACCCTTAGAGGTAGCATAAGACAGTGTCTATAACCCTCAGAAGTTGCAGAGGTAATGCAGCTCATCCAGAATGGAAAATCAATGTGAGCTGTGGCCACAAGGTTAGCTGTGCCTGTCAGAACAGTGGTCCAGAGCAGGGCCAGCTCCAGGTTTCTGTGGGCCCCGGGCAAAAGAGTCTCAGTGGGCCCATTTAACACATGCTGGTTGCATAACATATGTATGTATATACTGCGATCCGTAGTACCTATATATACAATCCCCACAAATATAATCCCTTTCTTAGCCTGTTTTCCCCTGTGTGCTGTGTCTCCCCCCTGTGTGCTGTGTCTCTCCCCTGCTTCTGTCTCTCCCATGTGTGCTGTCTCTGCCCCATGTGTGCTGTCTCACCTGTGCGCTGTGTCTCTCCTCTCTATGCCCGTCTCCCCTGTGCGCTGTGTCTCCCCCTTGTACTATGTCTCCCCCATCTGTGTGGTCTTTCCCCTGTATGATGACTCTCCTCATGAGTGCTGTTTTCCCTGTCTGTGCCTGTCTCCCCCTTGTACACTGTCTCTCTCCCCCATATCCTTCCTTTCTGTTCACTTGCTTGCTCTCTTTTTCTCTCTCTCTATCTCCCTCTCTCCCAGAAACATTAATTTGGTAGAGTCTGGAACAGAAATTAAAACAAAAACACACCTTATCTGCAGCAAGAAAAAACGCACAGTTGGCACTACCATTTTTCTGTTGCAGTGACATCAAAGCACACCGGATGGCGGAGCACAGACAGCAGAACCCACTGACAGCAGAACACAGTGAAAGCAAAGAACACCGGACCGCAGAGCACAGACAGCAGAGCCCACCGGCAGCAGCAGAGTCCTCCAGTCTACAACTGTGCTCAGCGCAATGCAGCAGGCTGTGCACAGAGCAGGGCTGGTGTGGTGGGATGCAATGCTCTGCAGCCCCTGCCCATCACATGAACACAACTGCAACTGTCTTGGACTGAGGTCCCTTGTGGCATACGCCGCTCACCTGTTCCCCGCCGGCTATCTGTTAGCAGACACAGACGATTGCTCACTGAGTCTGTCGGGTCTGCGGCGGAGGAGTGAAGCTGTGGAGGTGGGGAGCAGAGTTGAGTGGTGGGCAGGGTACATTGGGACTTGCGCTCACTTCTGGCACCGCCGCCATTACACTTAGGCGCAAGGTGTGTGCGCAGTTGATGAGAGGCTTGGCTGGGCTCTCACAGGACTTGCCCTGAAACTCATCACTGCGCTATAGTGCTCAATGTTAATTGGGCTAGTGATAGAAAGCAAGCATCCAGTATCAGTATCACTATTACACCTTTCATCCCCTGGTGAAACTATAATAAATTAGGGGTGGTTAACCCTTGCAGGACTGAGTTAGCACACAGGGGGTACTTTGAGCACTTCCACACATCACATTAAACTCTGCTTTATCCTCCCTGGACCTGGTATAAAAAGCATCTAATACCAGTAGGATCCTCCTGCTATCACTATACCTGGATTCATTTTATCTAGTATTATCTACTAAACAATGATATACTAAACACCTTTTGGTCAGCAGAAGGAGCTATTACATTATAATCTGCCCACTACCAATAAGCCATTCCTGAAACACTATGGGGAAGTCTGGTGTTAAGCCTCCAAAAGGCTCTTCCAAGGCAGAAAAATGTATTACTCAAGCTGATGTTGAGCTTTTTATGAAAAAAACGGAGTACTAACACGCATCAACCTAAACCCCCAGAGCACACTGCCTTGACTTATATTGAGGACTCTGACTCTGATATTGAGAGTAACTCGGAAGTTGGGAGCTCGTCTAGAGATTCCGTGGTGACTCGCTCCTTCATAAAAGAAATTTTAACCAAGGCTCTTGAGCCGATTGGCCGGGAGTTAGCGGAGATTAAGCAAGATCTGAATTTTCAAGGCCACAGAATCGAAACACTTGAAAATTCCCTAACTGTTGTGTCACAGCAAACTAAAGCTGTACTTGATGGCCTATCTGTTCATGAGCAACAATTACATGCAATCCATTCCACACTAGAGGACCATGAGAAACGGGAGCGCCGCAGCAATATCAGGATTAAGGGCCTCCCTGAATCAGTGGCATTTGAGGCTCTGAGCAAAGCTGCACTTGAGATCTTCAAGAGTCTTCTTATGGAAGATGATCATCAAGATATTGAGTTGATTCGTGTCCATAGAGCCTTACGTCCTTAACCCCCACAAGGAGATACACTCTGAAATGTGCTATTCTGTTTTTTTGATTACCGTATAAAAGATCTAATACTCCACAGGGCAAGAGGCAAACAGGAAATTGTTTATGAAGGCACTCGTATCTTGCTCTTTTAGGATTTATCAGCCATAACCTTGAAAAAAAGGAGACACTTGAAACCCTTTACTGATGCCATCCTATACGGTTTCCGCTGGCTCTTCCCCTTCGGCGTTCAAGTTATAGCCGGAGATAAAGGGATAACTATCAGATCTTCTGTAGATGTTACAGCAGCTTGCTCTACTCTGCATATATAGCTTGATTCTTACCCAGACCTGGAAGCTTTTCATTCTGCGTCGCAGCTCCATCCCCTTCCAGACCCAGCTTCATGGCAATAAGTGATGTCTCCGAAGTCCCAGCGTGCAAAAAGGAAATCGGCAAAATCACCGACCTCTTAAGGACTTGATGATGCTACCTGAACGCTGTTTCTTCCTAAAGCACCTTCAGTCTGCAATTGTTTTCCATTGGACAGTTAAGGGAAGAAAGTCACTTCCCCTTCTTTGGAGACAAGATTTAGTCTCTAGAGGGGAGAACTGTAACTTCCTATTTTGTTCACAACTACGTTGTCTTTAATATTTTTTTTTTGTTTTATACTTTACGGTTGAAGTATTTTGGGCAGTTTTAGCCTTTTAAGCCTTAATTTACTCCTGGCTGGCCATTAATGCCTTTCATTATCTATGTTAATCACAATTCGTTTTGAATCTGGTGATGTAACCTTTCGTTCTTTGTTTACTTTATTAATCTTCTTCCCCCCCTTTCTACAACCTCCATTTTCTGTCCTTCCGTCTATATCCCCTTCCCCTTTCTTCTTCTGTAGGCACGAGCACCAGCACTTCATTTGTAACATCAGAAGAACATATCTCACAACATTAAACTGAACTCTGGTAAGTGAATTACTTTTGCGTCCATCAATGCTCATGGTCTCAATTCTCCATTCACTAGACATCCAACACTACATATGCTTAAAAAACAAAAGGCAAAAGTTCTCTTTATCCAATTTTTTATCTAATTTTAAAACCAATAAACTCCCAAATTTTGAACGCTTGATCTACGACAAATGGTTCCATACCACCTTACACCAGTCGGGCTCGAGATGAGTCTCTATAGCCTTGATGAGGGGAGTTTCTTTTCAGTTACGCGAGACTCTCATAGACCCACAGGGACGATATGTTTGCATCAAAGGGCTCCTTGATGGCTCACTAACGACCCTCTGCTGCCTTTACGCACCTAACAAAAAATTGGTGAAATGGCTGATTTGACATTAAAGAAAATAGATAGTTTTAGATAGGGTGTACTCTTGATTGGGGGTGATCTTAATGTAGCACTTGAAGCTATATTGGATACTTCCAAAAAAACAGCGCTATCTCTCCTAGGGACTTAGCAAGACTTCATGCAAGTTTAAGATCCATGCAGTTACTTGACTCATGGAGATATCTAAACCCATCTGTTCGGAATTACACCTTTTACTCTAACCCTCATAAATCTTATCATCGCTTAGACTATATCCTGGTGCCCAAAGCATTGCTGCCCAATCTTTTAAGGACAAGCATATCACCGAATGTAAACTCAGACCACTCCATAGTACTTGTGACTATATCATTATCCAAAATGCACCCACATAGCAGGTCCTGGCAACTTAATGAAACATTGTTGGGTTGTGCTGACGTCAGGGCACGACTGAACGGGAGGCCAATACTTTCAGCAGAATGAGGCTGGAGGATCCTTCCACCAAGTACTTTGGGAAGCTCATAAGTCAGTGATAAGAGGTGAATTGATATCTATAGGATCTTATCTTAACAAAAAGCGTCACGAAGAAACCCAAAAATTATATGATGAAATTATTCAACTGGAGTCCCTTCACAAAAAAATATATTGACCAGTCTACCCTAGACGCCCTCACAAGTAGGAGGCAAAAACTCAAAGATATCCTGAATGCCAATTCCGCAAAATTATACGCGTCTTGGAAAAATAAAATGTACGTGTATGGTGACAAAGCTTCCAAATTTCTACTATCGCAGCTTTCCAAACGACAAGCTCGTACTCAAATATATTCTATTATGAACTCTAAGGGAGTGACTGTCCAAAATTTTGCTCATATTGAGAAGGCTTTCTTAGACTATTACAAGCAGCTCTATAATTTCAGGCCGGATGACTCGGAGCTTCATAAGATTAAAAGAAAAACAGACATTATCCAGGTTCTACAGAAGCTGAACCTCCCCACTCCCTTCCACAGACACCGTGAAAAATCATTATTGATATAAAACACAGACACCTCATTCTCCCTTTTATTATATTCGCACAAATTCCGTCCGATGTAATCCACCAGCATCCAGCGATGAGTGAAGTTCATTGACAAAATCAGCTGACAGAATCTGGTGACGGAGAACTGATTACCTGATTCTGTCAACTGACTGGCACATCAGCTGTTTGCTGGTCAGCTGACTGAGTCAGGTGATCAGTTCTCCAGCGAGACCATAGGCATTCAGAGCATTTAGGCATTATACATATGGGCATTCAGAGGACAATTTTTATAAGGGATTTTAGAATATGACCAAATAATGGCACTTGGGGCTCTGTTGATAGTAAAGGGGGAACTCAAGGAGCATAATTACTTTTTGGGGGGCACTCTGTGGCATAATTACTTTTAGGGGGGCATTGTGGGACATTACTATCTAAAGAGCCTTGGAATATGTTGGCGATATAGAAATAAAAATTATATTATATTTATTAAACATAAACTGTTCTTGTAGCATCTGGTAACCAATAGATTTTAGTTTAACTCACTCTGAAGTTATTTGAAGTGATGGTGGTTCAATAAAAATCATGTCAAAGGTCAGTAAATTGTCTATGAGGTTAACCTTCTTCACATTCATCAGACAAAAGATGACTCACCCTTGCCCCACTAATATTCTGGAAATTTATAACCTAAAATGTTGCCACGCTTAACGAGGTCTCCTATTACTAATGTCTTTAAATCAAATATTTTTTTTGTGTAATAGCCCAAGATTGCTAAAGATAATTAAAGGCAGAAACAGAAGCAGCCTATTTTTGGACATAGAATGCTAACTTTTTCAATTAGCATTTCTAAACTGAAGGTTTTTGCTTATCTCAAGAGTTTCAAGTAGTAAATCAGTAGGGGATTGGCAGAGGGATGCTATACCAGTTTAATAGTAAGATAATCTTCTCACAATGACAGTAACACATTAGAAAGAGAAGGCTCAGTACAGAAAGATTTGCTTCTGAATAGCAATTAAGAAACATGCACATGTAGCATTCACTATCTTCCGAAAGAGACAGTAGCCGCACTGATAAGGCGGTGTGGACTAAGCCAGCACTGGCGATGATTAAGTGACCTTGTCACAAAGTTTAGATATTTATTGATGCAGCTGGGATTTTTTCTTTACTCAAAAGAAAGACACAATTGCCTTCACAAATAATCTGTATGCCAAGGGACTGGAAATATTGAGTTACAGACGATTTCAGTGAATTGTGGCTGTGACTCTTTCAAAACATTTACCAAAAAAAAAACAACTTATTATATTCATTCATTGGGGGTAATAGAAGCATAATGCTAAACATAACAGAAGTCGTGTATACTGTACACTGGCGGACACAGACAGAACAGGATCCAGTGCAAAAACAGTCATGGGCCCATTGCAGTCCAATAGCTCATCATTATGCTTTGGAGGTGGAAATGGGCCCCCCCCCACCGTTTGGGACCCTGTGCTGCGACACAGGCTGGGCAGATTAAATGTCTGCCCCTGTAGGCTACGTCACATCATACTGTGCTGTGCAAATTAATTGGGACAAAGCATTTTTTATATAATAGAGGATAACATCCATGGGCGTACCCAGAATCAAAACTAGGGGGGGGGCAAGACATGGTCGTTCGGAACATCATATCCGGCTCGGTGCATTGTGGGGGCTGATCACGTTTTCGGCCGGGCTCAAGCGCATGCGCAGTGCGCATACTGAAGCCTGGACCAACACATGATCAGCCCCCACAATGCATCGGGTCGGATATGACATTTCGGCCAGCGCGTCAGAGTACCACAGAAGGTGGGAATTTAAAAAAGAGCTGAGAGGTTCCCTTTAAAGGGAACCTGTCACTCCCTTTGGCCATTCTAACCCCTACCCACCACTTTATGCATGATGTATTTGGGAGTCCTGTGACCACTCTATATATGCTCAGCGGTTCCCCTGTGTACCTCAAACATGAACTTTTAATATCTCCTGACCGGTATGGAAATTAGCTGAAAATGGTCCGGGAGGATTTGCTCAATCTGGTCCTTGTCACCCCACTGGTTGAAATGCCCGCCTCGCTCCCGTGAAAAGGCCACTGCTCCTGTGTATGTCACATTGCTCTCATGCCTGCGCAGTGGCGCAGGTCTGTGTGCTCAATGCAAGCGCACCTGTGACTGAGTCTCGTGAGCACAAAACTACAGCATAAACACCACAAAACTACATCACCAGACCCACCAGACTTACAGACGTACATCCATATAACCTCCATTAGTGCAGAAACACTATGTCAAAACTCTCAGTACAGAAATACATCACCAGAACCCTCAACAGTGCAGAAACGCAGAATCAAAACCCTCCTCAATACAGAAATACATCCATATAACCCCTATCAACACAGAAGCACTATGCCAAAACCCACATCAATACATCACTAGACCCACCAGAGGTACAGAAATACATATATAGAACCCTCATCATTAACACAATTCATCATCACAACCACCATCAGTACTTGGTAAAACAATTGTAATGTCAGGTCACACATTTGTACTGCATGAACCTACAACTCATACTACATCCTTAACAATGGTAAGGGTACTGGGAGTTGTTGATACCAGCCATCAATAGAAGCCATCAATAGAAGCATACAGGAACCACAGTACTCATGAGAATTAGTCATTATCACCAATAATTATTTACATCCAGGTACCTTATAGATGACATTGTCTCCGATCGGGGCCGTCTATTTCTTTCCTTCATCTTGTCCAGTATCAGAAAACTCTTACCATCAGCAGCCAGATACAAAACCAACACAGCACTTGACAGGATGCAGTCAGACCCCATTATGTGAAGCAAGCCCACGTGCAGACTGATAAAATCGCCTCTACCTACAAAGACATGTGGGAGGTGACTTGCCATGCACATATTGGGCGCAATTGATAAAAAAGTGCAAAACGTTTTTTATGATGAACAAAAAACTTTGTATATGGGGTATTGGTTCATGTATTGGCGAAGACACTTAATCTCATGATCCACATAACGAATCCCCATGCTCATGAGTCCTAACAAATATGTACAAAAAAACCACTCGAAAGGCAGCATCAGAAAATTCTTACCATCAGCAGCCAGATACAAAACCAACACAGCACTTGACAGGATGCAGTCAGACCCCATTATGTGGACAGAGCACAGGTGCAGGCTGATAAAATCACCTCTACTACAAAGACATGTGGGAGGTGACGTGCCATGCACATATTAGGCCTGCATAGGATGCCATTCACACTGACTCATATGATGCAGAGTGTCTGACAACCACCCATTGGTCCTGCCACCTGACCAAACGGGCCACCCAGTACGATGTCTCCATACCACTAGATGAACGGCGCCCGATGGGGCCCAACTGCACCTCGCAATTGATAAAAAAAAGTGCAAAAAGCTTTTTATGACAAACAAAAATCTTCGTATATGGGGTATTGGTTCATGTATTGGCCAAGACACTTAAGCTCATGATCCACATCACGGATCCCCATGCTCATGAGTCCTAAGAAATATATACAAAAAAACTACTCAAAAGGCAGCATCAGAAAATTCTTACCATCAGCAGCCAGATACAAAACCAACACAGCACTTGACAGAATGCAGTCAGACCCCATTATGTGGAGGAAGCCCAGATGCAGGCTGATAAAATCACCTCTACCTACAAAGACTTGTGGGAGGTGACTTGCCATGCACATATTGGGCCTGCATAGGACGCCATTTACACTGATACAAGTGATGCAGAGTGTCTGACAGCCACCCATTGGTCCTGCAACTAGTGATGGGCGAATCCTACATTACTCTGACTCGCTTGACTCTACCGAGTCCGAGCCCGGGACTCGCTACTCGTAGCGAGTCTAGCGAGTCCAATGTTAATGAATGGGGAAGCGAATAATAGCGAGTAATGTGTGATTTAAAAATCGCATATGTGTGTCGGAAAGCGCTCGCATTGCCGTGTCGGAAGCCCCACTGGCAACTGTATTTTGCTGCTGTCTCCGAGGCCAAAGTCGCATGTGTTGGAGGCGAGGCAAGCGACTTTCTGCAGCAAACCCCATGCTTTGTGCAAACAGGAAATAAGCCGACTCGAGCTTCCTGGCTGGACGCGCAGAAAGTCACAGCGAGGAAGCATGGCTCCTGTCGACACCCTGCAATTAATTGCTCTGGTGGAGGCTCGGCCCCTGCTTTGGCTGCCCACTGACCCTGCATATGGGGATAATGTCCAGCGGACTACGGCCTGGAGGGAGATCGCACAGGGCGTTTTCCCAACGTTTCATCGTTGTGGCCATGATGTGCAGACCAATATGGGTGAGTTAAATGTGTTCACACGTTATATTGCATTTACCGTATATAGTCGTGTATAAGCCGACCCGTGTATAAGCCGACCCCCCTACTTTAGCCCCAAAAAAGTGGGAAACCATATTGACCGCCATTCTTGTATACAGCGGCTATCACTGTTAGACATCCCCCAGCAGAGTATACAGCTCCACCTGCAGAGTATACAGGGCCCCCCAGTGTGTATATATGCCACCGATATTAGGGTATACAGCCCCCCCGTGGGTACACAGGTCCCCCAAGACTGGGTATACATGGCCCCCAGTGGTTATACAGGGCCCTCATAGTAGGGTCTACAGCCCCCCCGTGGGTATACAAGACCCCAGCAGTGGGTATACAGGGCCCCGTGGGCATACAGGGCCCCCATAGTAGGGTATACAGGGCCCTCAATGTGTTATAATGCGCCGTTGCATGGTTGCCTATATTTGGATGGGTTCACAATAGTACACTTAGTTTAAGGGCTGTTCCTCCTGGCTCTGAAGGCCAGGGGGTTGGGTGTATATAAATACCACTAATGAGCGGAGTCTGGTGCCCGCACTATTACATTCTCTATGCGTTGACATGTGCCCTGCCCCATTTGTGATTGTGGCCACGTGAGCTCAATGTCCGTAATGCTGTTGATGATGTTCCACACTGTCGTTTCCATGTGCCTTGTATACACATTTCACACACAACATCATTAAAATGTTATTGTTGATTTGTACACATACTTTTAGTGTTTCAAATGTTAAAGAGGTCTAAACCCGGTTTGAAATCATTTCACAGTTGACCACATTATGAAGCGCTGGAGGAGCTGCCGCGACCAATTTAAGCGGCAACACCGGAGGATCATGGAGGGGGGCCCGGAAGCTGGTCACGGGATCATATATTGCCACTATGAACGGCTGTCATTTCTGGAACCGGTGGCCCGTATGCCAAGGTATGTGTCTGCCGCACTGTTGTTTACTATTATTGTTATTATTATTTTTTAATATAGCGCCATTAGGTTCCATGGCACTTTACATGAGGATAAGGGTTAATGACAAAAAACAGTACATGAAGACAATCAGGTCATACAGGTACAAGAGGAGAGGACCCTGTCCACGAGGGCACACAATGTACGTATGAAGCTCTATAATGAGTGTGCTGGTTTACATACCCACACAGGGGTTTGTTTCTGCCATGGTGCAACACAATTCTATTACCTTTGGCAATGATCCAGGACATACACATTTATAGTCACATTGTGACGTTTGGACAAATAAGCAATGTTCTGCAGGGTGGTCAGACACAATGTTCCGTGACCTCACAATTAGCTATTATTGTTGGCATGTTTGTGGAACAAAGCCATGTTCTTCCCTCCAATGGCCTCTAAGGTGTGTGGCCCTGTCTGGTTTGCCTGTCATAAGCCTCAGTTGTATCAGTTCCTAATGGCCTCGACTTGCATAAGGGCCACATACATCCCTACACATTTAGTTGTGGGTGTTTTTTTCAGCAAAATAACGTTGCAAGGATATACCCCTTTTGCACTAAACTGTTTGTACACCATCCCAGATTGCTGACACATTCACACACATTTCAGAACATACCCTGTATCACTACAAATATGTGTGGTTCAGTTTTCCCATGGGTTTATTTGGGGCTGCAAGGTGATGGTGTAGATATTAGGGCCCACATGTGAATTTTACTTTTTTTGTCGTTAACTCATGGCCACATTACGAATCCTCCGGAAAAGATAGCGTATTAATGCTGTATTAAATCAAACTAAAGAGGGCCATATTTTAAGTGCAACAGCCTTTTATGTCCAAGGTCCTTTAGGAAACCCGAGGTTTGTCCTTGCTGTTCCCGTTTTTTTGTTCGGCCCCGTTGGAATAACTAAAACTGTCCATCTGTGCATACCACCTTGTTTGGCACCAACAATGTGTGACCTGCTGCTCAAAGACAACCCCATACTCTATGTCCATTACAGTCGTTTCAAATCCCAAGCCATCTGTTTGGTGTGTTTTATTTACCAAGACATTCCTGATTAGCATACATGGCAGCAACAAGGAGTGTAGGCCACTAACGCCAAATGCTCATGTGTCACCTATGCTGCAGGACTCCATTTCCTGTCTTGCTCACCTGCCCTATAGATCTGGGTTATGTGCATTGAGACCAAGGCCGTCCACACTGTGTGTTTTTGTGTCCATCTGATGGCAAACAACCCTGAATAATGTGTTTGCCTCACAGTGTCAGGCTATAGCTTTGTCCACATAAAGTTTCCACAAAAAGTCAAAACAATAGTTGTGGCCACTAATATGTCTTCAAGTGACTACATAGCTGTCCTGCCTAAGTCAGGGCACAGTGTAATAGTGCAGACTAATTTTAAAATTTGTAATGTAATGGCAAAAAATCGTGGAGCAACAGTACCCACACATACAATATAGTTTGAGGCATGAGCCAAAAATGTCATTAATTTATTTGCTGCAATTCCATCTTAAGGGCAACAATGAAAAGACACAGAATACACAGATACACTGAGTCAAAAAAGCGTGCACATGTTATGTTTGGCCTATGGTTTTGTTTCCAAAGTCAACCCATTCACCAAATGTTTTTTATATTTACCCACAGAGCTGCTCACTTTCGGAGGCGGCGTTGGAACCCGCCACCACAGCTTCCTGAGGAGGGGAGGGAGGCCCCTCAACCCCCACCAGATGAGGAGGAGGGAGTAGCACCACCACCACCACCGCCACCACCGCCACCACCACCACCACCACCGCCGCCACCACCACCACCACCCCCACCACCACCACCACCACCACCACCACCACCACCTTTGGGGCCGCAGAGACAAGAAGAGGAGGATGAAGGGCCACACCAGCGCCCTCCAGTGCCGACTGCCAGCAGCAGTGTGGGGAGTCACTGGAACCCCAGCAGCCCTGCTCTGATCCCGGGGGCACCACAAGACCGCAGAGGACAGTGTAGTGCTGACTTTGCCCGCAGTCTCATACCGTTCTTGGATGACATTCCATTCGAGAGACGACTGCGGGCATGGTCAGCAATACACATTGTCCTCGATGCGTGTAGGCCCCCAAACCATCCTGGGCAGGTGTTTGATTTTTTGGAGGAGTGGCGGCTCAGCAGATCAAACATCCTGGACAGGGCCACACCCCGGGACAGGTATGTTGCGACCCAGAGGTGGTGTCCCAGAATCAGGGGCCTACCAAGCCAAGGCCAACCGGCCCAGATGCCCCAGCCTACAGGCTTCCAACCACTGGGTGAGGTACTGCATGGGGCCCTGGACCTACTCAACGAGCAGGGTGATGGTGCCACGTTACAGCCAAGGCCGGAGGATGCGGCAACCTACCACCAGCTGTAGACCCCTTTTTTTTTTTTTGTTTATTTTTTGTTCCTGTGCATTGCACAATTTGTTTGTTATGTTATTATTTGTTTTTACAAAGTTTAAACCCCAAAAAAAAAAAAAAAAAAAAAATCTGACATCTTTGCCATTATGGCGAAATAATACCCAGTTGACAAAAACTGCTTTGTGTCTGTCTTTTTTCAGGGAATGGATGTGTAGGTTTTTTTTGTGGGTGGGCTTAAAGTCATCATCATTAGCAAGTACTTTACGGCCCGCATAGCGCATGAAGGCACCTTGGTTATTATGTGGAAAATCATGACTGCACATACAAATGTTGCTGACAAATAAATAGTGCCTGTGTTTGTGGGGGGTTACTTAATGACTCGGTATGGCAACAACACTGGGAACATAGATGCGATAGGCTGGGACGTCTACTTGCAACAGAGCGCGTCTACGCGTTATCTCCGTAGCGTACAGTGGGACCCTTCGCCATGCTCCAGCAGGATCTTAGTACAAGCCACGTTTTCGATGCAGGCATAGGCCTGTTGCCACAAAAAATTAGCCCAAGGGGCGAGATCAACTCTATTTTGAAGTTGAGGAGGGCGCGTGGCCCATACTATTTGCTTGTCCTGAGAGCATAGTCCAAGCAACGTATTCGATGCAGGTATAGGCTTGTAGCCTCAAAAAATTAGCCCAAGGGGCGAGATCAACTCTATTTTGAAGTTGAGGAGGGCGCGTGGCCCATACTATTTGCTTGTCCTGAGAGCATAGTACAAGCAACGTATTCGATGCAGGTATAGGCTTGTTGCCTCTAAAAATTAGCCCAAGGGGCGAGATCAACTTTATTTTGAAGTTGAGGAGGGCGCGTGGCCCATACTATTTGCTTGTCCTGAGAGCATAGTACAAGCAACGTATTCGATGCAGGTATAGGCTTGTTGCCTCAAAAAATTAGCCCAAGGGGCGAGATCAACTCTATTTTGAAGTTGAGGAGGGCGCGTGGCCCATACTATTTGCTTGTCCTGAGAGCATAGTACAAGCAACGTATTCGATGCAGGTATAGGCTTGTTGCCTCAAAAAATTAGCCCAAGGGGCGAGATCAACTCTATTTTGAAGTTGAGGAGGGCGCGTGGCCCATACTATTTGCTTGTCCTGAGAGCATAGTACAAGCAACGTATTCGATGCAGGTATAGGCTTGTTGCCTCTAAAAATTACCCCAAGGGGCGAGATCAACTCTATTTTGAAGTTGAGGAGGGCGCGTGGCCCATACTATTTCCTTGTCCTGAGAGCATAGTACAAGCAACGTATTCGATGCAGGTATAGGCTTGTTGCCTCCAAAAATTACCCCAAGGGGCGAGATCAACTTTATTTTGAAGTTGAGGAGGGCGCGTGGCCCATACTATTTGCTTGTCCTGAGAGCATAGTCCAAGCAACGTATTCGATGCAGGTATAGGCTTGTAGCCTCAAAAAATTAGCCCAAGGGGCGAGATCAACTCTATTTTGAAGTTGAGGAGGGCGCGTGGCCCATACTATTTGCTTGTCCTGAGAGCATAGTACAAGCAACGTATTCGATGCAGGTATAGGCTTGTTGCCTCTAAAAATTACCCCAAGGGCGAGATCAACTCTATTTTGAAGTTGAGGAGGGCGCGTGGCCCATACTATTTGCTTGTCCTGAGAGCATAGTACAAGCAACGTATTCGATGCAGGTATAGGCTTGTTGCCTCAAAAAATTAGCCCAAGGGGCGAGATCAACTCTATTTTGAAGTTGAGGAGGGCGCGTGGCCCATACTATTTGCTTGTCCTGAGAGCATAGTACAAGCAACGTATTCGATGCAGGTATAGGCTTGTTGCCTCAAAAAATTAGCCCAAGGGGCGGGATCAACATTTTTAAAATTTATGCAAGGCACTTGAGCCAAACTATATGTTTTATTTCAGTTTGAGAAATGCCCACAATGCAGGCATAGGCTTGTTGCCTTAAAAAATTCAGCCAAGAGACTGTTTTGGATTGTTTGACATAATTCAACGGTCAAAAAACATCACAAGTGCATGCATTATTAAAGTAACATTACTGACACTGATTGTGTAGTTTTGTTGTCATGCAGCAAGTGTTGCAGGAACATTATTTATCCAATCTTCTTAGCAGAGGGACATTGTTTATCCTTTGTGTCAGAAGAGGACATAATGATTAAACCGCACTGAGCCAAACGTAACAAATTTGAAAATGTCCCTCTAGGTTTGGGTACTGTCGTCTGAAGGGGTTAAGAACTTTGATGATATCCAGTCCTTGTTAAACTTAATGAGAGTGAGTCTGTCGGCATTTTCTGTTGTCAGCCGTGACCTTCTATCAGTGACAATTCCCCCAGCGGCACTAAAAACACGCTCTGATGTCACACTAGCAGCTGGGCAGGCCAGCAACTCCAAGGCATACAAAGACAGCTCAGTCCAAGCGTGAACCTTGGAAACCCAGTAATTAAAGGGTACAGAGGGGTCGGTTAAGAAGCTGGTAGTGTCACACACATACTCGTTCAACATGTTTGACAATGTTTGTCTCCTAGACAAGGGGACCGTAGGCACAATCCGTTGCAGATTGGAAGGTCTGTTAAACATCGCCCAGTTGGTGGACATCTTACCACCACCTCTTCTTGACAATGTGGCAGTTTGTGTTCGAACCAAAGGCTGCTGTGGCAAAGAGCTGCTTGTTCGTGGTATAGCGGAGTCAGATGGTGAAATTGACATTAAATTGTCAACCACCACACTTTTGAAATAATCCATCGTTAAGCCCCTTGGTGACTGCAACAGCAGCGATGGAAACTTGTCTTTGTAGCGTGGGTCAAGGAATGTTGACAACCAGTAGAGGTCGCTGTCATAGATGTTAATGACGCGTGGATCCTGGGACAGACATTGAGACATGAAGTCAGACATGTGTGCTAGGCTACAAAGACTCATGTCTTCTGTGTCACCTGACTGATGAACAATAGGCATCATGGTCTCAAAATCGGTCTCCGCCTCCTGCTCTTCAGCCCACCCATGCTGTACCGACATAAAACTGGGGTTGGGAGTTCCATCAGGGTGCACCTCAGTACCATGGAGAAATAAATCGTCTTCATCTTCCTCATCACTGTTTTGTTCTGCAGCCAATGTTGCCGGCTGAAATTGGCTTTGCTGGCTCTGATCCTGGATGTTAAAATGTGGATCCATAGCCCTCTGCTGTGCCCTCAATGATTCTGTTTTAAGATTCAGGAGAGAATCTTTAAGCAAACACAGCATGGGGATGGTGAGACTAATAATGGACTCATCACCGCTGACCAGTTTTGTGCAGTAATCGAAGTTCTCTAGAACCTCGCAAAGGTCAGCGATCCAGACCCACTCCATCGTACCAATGTGTCTTGTATTACTTCCTGGGTGACGGGCATGTTGCAGCTGATATTCCGCTATAGCCCTCTGCTGCTCATTGAACCTAGCCAACATATGGAATGTAGAATTCCATCGTGTGGGCATGTCGCAAATTAATCTGTGTTTGGGCAAATTAAATTGCTGTTGAAGGGCAGATAGACTTGCAAGTGCCGTTGATGAATGTCGGAAATGTCCGCAATTTCTACGCACCTTCTCTAGTAGATCAGATAACTCTGGGTAATTTTTCAAGAATTTCTGAACTACAAGATTCAGTACGTGAGCCATGCAAGGCACGTGTTGAAGTTTACCGAGCTTTATTGCTGCAACAAGGTTTCGTCCGTTATCACTGACAACAAGACCTGCTTGTAGTTGCAGTGGGGCCAGCCACTCATCTGTCTGTTGTTTAACACCTTTCCACAGCTCGTTTGCAGTGTGAGGTGTGTCACCTAGACAGATGAGCTTAAGAAGAGCCTGTTGTCGCCTGGCTGATGCAGTACTGCAAAGCTCCCAACTTTGACGTGATGTGGCGGACAAATCAGCAGTGGTCAAGGAAGTTGAAGACGCACATTGTGTTGTAGAAGTATATGAGGCCGCGGACACCCGGAATGATGCTGTGCCCGCTATTCGTGGAGTTGGTAGGATCGCAGATATTCCACTATTACACTTTGGGACACTCTCGACAAGGTTGATCCAGTGAGCTGTCAGGGATATGTATCTGCCCTGTCCACAAGTACTTGTCCAGGTATCAGTTGTCAGGTGAACTTTTCCGCTCACAGCATTTGTCAGTGCACGCTTCAAGTTGTTAACCACGTGCAGATGTAGCGCGGGTATGGCAGTACGTGAAAAAAAATTGCGACTGGGGACAGTGTATCGTGGTGCTGCCACAGCCAACAACTCCCTAAAAGCCTCAGTATCAACAAGCCTAAATGGCAGCATTTCTACAGCTAACAGCTTAGAAATTTGCGCTGTCATTTGTCGAGAAAAAGGGTGTGTGGATGGGTGTTTCCGCTGCCTCTCATACAGCTGTGGAACAGACAACTGGACAATTGGCGCAGACTCACAAGTCACTTGACTACTGTCATATCTCTGGTCTAATGCAGCTTGTGGTGAGATCGTATGAGTAGGAGCTGCTGCATGAACAGTAGATGGTGAAGGACGATTCTGAAGTGGCATAACGGTGTTGAGGTCAGAAGGCCCTGCTGTCGAACCCTGATGGGCCAACCACTGACTAGGGTGCTTAAGAGTCATGTGTTTTCGCATACTGCTGGTGCTCAAGTTTACTTTGCCCTGGCCTCTGCTCAGCCTGGCATAGCAGATGTTACATATAACCACATTTGGTACTGATGGGCTATCTTTGAAAAATTTCCAGACAATGGATGTTCGTCCTTTAGGTTGTGGTGTAGGAACTGAAGGATGAGTCTGGCCAACACAAACTGTAGACACATTTTGGCCAACTGTTCTTAAAGTTGGGGCAACAGTTGGTACAGTTTGTGCAACAGTTGACACAATTTGGGCTACTGTTGTCACAGCTTGGATTCGGGATAAAGGAGTAAGCCTGGGTGCTTTAGGCGGTGGTACATAACCACTTTCCTCCTCCTGGCTGCTCTGTTGGCTCTGCATGTCAAGTGTCCAGGTTGGATCAGTGGTCTCATCATCCACCCCCTCCTCCTCAAAGTCATCTGGATAACGTGACTGGTCAGGCTGGCCAGATGAGATGTGTGTCTCATCATCATCATCATCCTCCACCTCCTGAGACGGCCTATGGCTTTGTTGAAAGGGACGTTCTTCAGGACGAGGTGAATCCAAACGTTGTCCATAGATGGAATGTACGTCTGGTTCAAGTATCTGTTCAGGCAGTGACAAAGAAAGGTCCGGTTGTCTGAATGGCTGATAAGAACCAAATAAATCTTCCGAATGCCCAAGTTCGCGGTCTAAATTTTCCTCCGTCTGGCGATGGCTTGAGGAAATAGGAAGATTTTGTGGATTAGATGACCCCGCGTTGTCAGTAGCGGCACTTGAATATGGTGTAAAGGATGATTGTGTGCTGCCAGAACCCGTGGTTGATGTCTTGTCAGCCATCCAAGATGTTATTTGGTCTTGATCTTCCGGCCTCAAGACACGTTTCGGTTGAGTACTGGGAAATTTAGACAGCAGGAAGGTGGATCGATCAATCCTTGTCTGTCTACTTCTACCAGTGCCTTGTTGTTCACGACTGCTAGGGCCCCGACCTCGTCCCTGTCCCTTAGCAGACTGGTTTTTGGGAATTTGGTGTTTTTGGGACATTGTTGACAAATGCACAGCCACCGAGATGGAGTTTGGTGTTGCTGCAGGCGTCACTTACTGGCGGGTTAAGTGTGTGCTAACACTTGACAGTGAAGCACTACACTATTCCCTGAAAAAATTAGAAAGTGCGCACAGCCACCGAGATGGAGTTTGGTGTTGCTGTAGGCGTCACTTACTGGCGGGTTAAGTGTGTGCTAACACTTGACAGTGAAGCACTACACTATTCCCTGAAAAAATTAGAAAGTGCGCACAGCCACCGAGATGGAGTTTGGTGTTGCTGTAGGCGTCACTTACTGGCGGGTTAAGTGTGTGCTAACACTTGACAGTGAAGCACTACACTATTCCCTGAAAAAATTAGAAAGTGCGCACAGCCACCGAGATGGAGTTTGGTGTTGCTGTAGGCGTCACTTACTGGCGGGTTAAGTGTGTGCTAACACTTGACAGTGAAGCACTACACTATTCCCTGAAAAAATTAGAAAGTGCGCACAGCCACCGAGATGGAGTTTGGTGTTGCTGCAGGCGTCACTTACTGGCGGGTTAAGTGTGTGCTAACACTTGACAGTGAAGCACTACACTATTCCCTGAAAAAATTAGAAAGTGCGCACAGCCACCGAGATGGAGTTTGGTGTTGCTGTAGGCGTCACTTACTGGCGGGTTAAGTGTGTGCTAACACTTGACAGTGAAGCACTACACTATTCCCTGAAAAAATTAGAAAGTGCGCACAGCCACCGAGATGGAGTTTGGTGTTGCTGTAGGCGTCACTTACTGGCGGGTTAAGTGTGTGCTAACACTTGACAGTGAAGCACTACACTATTCCCTGAAAAAATTAGAAAGTGCGCACAGCCACCGAGATGGAGTTTGGTGTTGCTGTAGGCGTCACTTACTGGCGGGTTAAGTGTGTGCTAACACTTGACAGTGAAGCACTACACTATTCCCTGAAAAAATTAGAAAGTGCGCACAGCCACCGAGATGGAGTTTGGTGTTGCTGTAGGCGTCACTTACTGGCGGGTTAAGTGTGTGCTAACACTTGACAGTGAAGCACTACACTATTCCCTGAAAAAATTAGAAAGTGCGCACAGCCACCGAGATGGAGTTTGGTGTTGCTGTAGGCGTCACTTACTGGCGGGTTAAGTGTGTGCTAACACTTGACAGTGAAGCACTACACTATTCCCTGAAAAAATTAGAAAGTGCGCACAGCCACCGAGATGGAGTTTGGTGTTGCTGCAGGCGTCACTTACTGGCGGGTTAAGTGTGTGCTAACACTTGACAGTGAAGCACTACACTATTCCCTGAAAAAATTAGAAAGTGCGCACAGCCACCGAGATGGAGTTTGGTGTTGCTGCAGGCGTCACTTACTGGCGGGTTAAGTGTGTGCTAACACTTGACAGTGAAGCACTACACTATTCCCTGAAAAAATTAGAAAGTGCGCACAGCCACCGAGATGGAGTTTGGTGTTGCTGCAGGCGTCACTTACTGGCGGGTTAAGTGTGTGCTAACACTTGACAGTGAAGCACTACACTATTCCCTGAAAAAATTAGAAAGTGCGCACAGCCACCGAGATGGAGTTTGGTGTTGCTGTAGGCGTCACTTACTGGCGGGTTAAGTGTGTGCTAACACTTGACAGTGAAGCACTACACTATTCCCTGAAAAAATTAGAAAGTGCGCACAGCCACCGAGATGGAGTTTGGTGTTGCTGCAGGCGTCACTTACTGGCGGGTTAAGTGTGTGCTAACACTTGACAGTGAAGCACTACACTATTCCCTGAAAAAATTAGAAAGTGCGCACAGCCACCGAGATGGAGTTTGGTGTTGCTGTAGGCGTCACTTACTGGCGGGTTAAGTGTGTGCTAACACTTGACAGTGAAGCACTACACTATTCCCTGAAAAAATTAGAAAGTGCGCACAGCCACCGAGATGGAGTTTGGTGTTGCTGCAGGCGTCACTTACTGGCGGGTTAAGTGTGTGCTAACACTTGACAGTGAAGCACTACACTATTCCCTGAAAAAATTAGAAAGTGCGCACAGCCACCGAGATGGAGTTTGGTGTTGCTGTAGGCGTCACTTACTGGCGGGTTAAGTGTGTGCTAACACTTGGCAGTGAAGCAGCACACTAGTCCCTGAAAAAATTAGAAAGTGCGCACAGCCACCGAGATGGAGTTTGGTGTTGCTGTAGGCGTCACTTACTGGCGGGTTAAGTGTGTGCTAACACTTGGCAGTGAAGCAGCACACTATTCCCTGAAAAAAATTATTAAGTGCGCACAATTAGTCGCAGAAGTAGGTGGCGTACGTGCTATTTGCAGCTAGGAGAGCAGCAACGCACTGTTCTGCCACAGACAAAATAACGCTGAAGGGGTTTTTAGGACCCAAAATCTATCAGCTGGCAAAAAATTGTAAATAGTACCTCAGCTAAGCCTCTCACTTCAGCTATTAGAACAGCTGAGTGAGTAAGCGAAGCTATGAGGTCGCTCCTGTGAACACTGTAAAGGCTGCAGCTCCCTGCTTCCCTGCCTGCCTACAGTGTCACTGTACACAGTACTCCTCTGTCCTCCTGCTAGCTCTCACAAGAGCTGTTTGGGGTTAATATAAGGAATCTTGAAGTTCCCTACACTCACTGACAATCCCTATGATCTGCTCCAGAATCTACCTCACCCTGTTCTAGCTCAGATCTTCAGAGAAATGTGCTCAAAATGGCGGTGGCAAGGCTTATATACAGCCTTGCCTGTCATCGATGACATAGCCATCACGATGGACAGAAGCCAATCATAGTAATGCCACAAGAAGAGGGCTGTGGCATTACTGAATAAGATTGGCTAACATCCTTGTCCATCTTCACAAGTTTGTCTGACCTAACACGCTAGGCTGTCTCGGAAGATTTGTCGGAACATAACAGATTCTGTATTCGCGAGTCCCGAATACAGAATACAGGACTCGGATTCGTAGACTCGCTAGGATTCGCTAGGAGTCGCTACGACTCGCTCGGAATCGCTACTTACAGCGGGTATCCGTGAAGCGGTGCCATTCTCTAAACGATTTGGGGGAGATTCAACCTACATAGCGATGTGATATAGCGAGTCTCGCTAGTAAAACTAGGATTCCCATTTACTTGCATTGGACTCGCTACTGAATGTCTGCCAGCTCCCTGTTGCAGAGAAGGGTTCCTGTGCAGACTGAATGTCTGCCAGCCTCTGTAATGCCCCCCCACACGCATATATAAAATTAACACATACAGATGATTATACACATTAAAGGATATATTTGGCATTTTTCTCAGGGGCGGACGTGCCCTTGGTGCAACCTGGCAGCCACACAGGAATCCAGGAGGTAAGCAGGCCCCCTTCCACTTTAAAAGTAAATGGAATTGAGCATTATTAACTATTGTACAGCAAAAGGGCCCATACACTGTTCTTGGATAGGAACCCTCTTATGTCATTCTCTGCCTCTGCTTAGGCTACAAGTCTGCAATCAATCTATGTGACTGAAAACTTTTGAATATTCACTGAGCTCACACTCTATAATGTGATTATTCTCTTGTGCTGGGAGCGGTGGGCTTGTGACCATAAGTTGGCAATTTGCATACATGTGGTCCCATGCCAACTAGATGGGCCTGGTCTTGAGAGACCTCCTATTGAGTGAGAGCAAATGCAGCATAGCTTGAATGTGGCTTGACATATGCAAATCAGATAATTGTGGCCACATGACAACCCGCCCCCAACATCTGCTTTGGAGACTCCTCACAGACATGGAGCCTGAGCCCTGACTGCAGACTTATAGCCTAAAGCTGGCCCACCCCTGTAAACACATGAAACATGCAGAATTTCTTATTTCAACTTTGCAATATCTACAGTGTATATACAGTAAATATATATATATATATATATATATATATATAATACAGTTGTGGCCAAAAGTATTGACACCCCTGCAATTCTGTCAGTTAATACTCAGTTTCCTCCTGAAAATGAATGCAGTCACAAATTCTTTGGTATTATTATCTTCATTTAATTTGTCTTCGATGGAAAAACATAAAAGAGAATGAAGCAAAAAGCAAAACATTGATCATTTCACACAAAATTCCAAAAATGGGCCAGACAAAAGTATTGGCACCCTCAGCCTAATACTTGGTTACACAACCTTTAGCAAAAATAACTGCGATCTACTGCTTCCGGTAACCATCCATGAGTTTCTTACCATGCTCTCCTGGAATTTTAGACCATTCTTCTTTGGCAAACTGCTCCTGACTCACCGTGGCCGGGACTCCGGAGGGACAGGCGTTTTCTTCTTCCTCCTTGTCACGGATGGACCGCACCTGCCGGTAGTGGGGCCCGGTGGGTACAGATCAAAAGTTGAAGACGTCTTTTGTAGAACAGATTAGGGGTTAATTTGTTTCGTGACGCCACCTATGAGTGTTCCGGTAACTGTATTGGCGCTGCGGGGCCTCCGGGGGATGGAATGCAGCAAGATGGAATGCTCCCCACAGGCTAAGCGATGATCCCCGGAGCCTGAAGCTGCACAAGATGTTCTGAGGCAGCTGCGGTTACCTTAGTGTGCGGATAAACAGTTCATAAGAAAGCACGGACATTGTAAGTCTCTGTAACGGGTAATTTACTGAAACCAGCAGGCAGTACATGGCATACAGTGATGGGTAGTGGACCGGGTGGACTCAGCAATGACCAGTGTTCCTCAGAGATCCGCGGTGTTCCTTCATTCTAACTAAACTTGTGTTGCCGTTGTCGCCCAGGAATGCCAGATCGGGTACAAGGAGGCTGCTTGAATGCCCTACCGAGGGTATACGTTCTGGGTGTTTTGGGGAGCCTTGGGTCCTTTTGGTGGGTACACCGCTGGCTAGACGACTGTGTGTGGCAGTGGTGGGGTGCTCCTGTAAAGCAGTCCCTCCACTCCTCTGGTTCGCATAGCAGTGCTGAACAACACCTAGCTTCGGTACCAGCAAACCGGCTGTAGATGGGCACGGGATGATTTTGGACCCGCATGTTGAAGCCTGTTCATCAGTTGTTAAGGCACCGTGGATTAATGGTGCTCAACCGGGATGATGGCCAGGGAAACGGCCAGGGGGCCGCACGGGACTGTGCAGCCCCCTCTCCTAGGTTGCAGAGCTTGTTGGTGTAGCTCCTTCTCCTAAGTTGTTGTTACTCCAACTCCCTCTTTACTTCTTTTTCACTCTTCTAAACTCTCCACTGCACACTACCAAAACACTCCGCCCACCAGGACCTGATTGGCCCTCTATGCTAGGTGATGCATGTAGGGTATGGATCTCAGAGTTAACTGTGTGACTGCTGAGTCAGAGAATATTGCTGCTGAAGTTTTGGCTGCAATACCCTCCTGTGACACACTTGTTGCGGGGCGCCACACTCCCCCTTGGTGAAATACACTTGTCCCCAAGTGTCGCGCTACCCAACATTACAGAGAGATTTTTACATTTTATAACAGGTTATAAAACATTTTTAATAATAACAGGTATATTTTACTTAAGATGTTGCAAGTAATGAAAGCAGGTTAAACACTTTGCGAACCCGGCGGGCGGTCGGCTGTACTTAACATAAGTCCAGGCTATAGCCGCTAGGTTGCGGTGTTATCTACCGAACAGGGAGAAGTCTCTTGCAAAGTTCAAACAGCAAAGTCACTTGTGGAGGGCACTATTGCGCACCCGTATAGCGAACCACCCATCGTAGCACGCATGTCGCTCGTAGGTAATAATGTCCCCTCTATATAGGTCACGATCTGGGTGTTCTCGTGGCAAGTATGACTCTACATCATGGCGCCCCACAAACACTTCCTCATACACGCCCTCCTCCCTGGCAAAACCCCACCCAGTGGATAGGTTGAAAGTGCTCACCCTTCCTTTCTTGCGGAGTTCATTAGGTAGCGTTGGTTGGCGGCGAGCCTCGGCACGGGCCTCCATGTTGGCGCGCATACGAGCCTGCCACTCCTCATTGCGGATGTGACGTATATCTTCGTCGGAGTGGTGCGGAGTGTGAATAAAGTCACTGCGACGTGTTGGCTGTTGAGCGGCTTGAGTTTGGTGGGCAGTCTGGATCGGAACCCGGTTGAACGGCACTGGGGAAGGTGTTGAGGATGCACCCTACCAGCGTATCCGGGCAGACAGCTAGGCCGAAGGGTCCATGATATTTCCCCAGGCGAACCCGGTGTAGAGGTCCTCAGCGGTGCTGCGGGTCTCGTCGTCGTCACCCTCCTCCTCTCCCTCGACGATCACTTCGGGCTGCTCGGAACACGGAAACGTTGGAATGGAATCCTCCGGATAACGGGGTGTCGGTGCTGTGGCTCCTTCCACAGGGTCATCCTGCAGGGCTTCCAGGCTGCCTGCCTCTTCTTCTGTTGCAGCTGGTAGTGGAGTTTCAATCCCAAGAACCAGGTAGGCCTCCGTAGTAGTAGAGGAGGTCTCCGATTCGGGGAAGAAACAAGCGACAGTCTCTAGAGCGGTGGTAAGACTGGTCGCGGGTTCCTCGGTGGGAACCAGGTAGATGTCGACTTCTTCTGTGGAGCGGGTTGCAAGCTCCAGCTCTAACACGGATTCGGCTTCAGGCACTGGAACGGGGTGAACTGTAGTCTCCACCGGGATGACACAATCTATCGGCTCTGGCGATGAAGCAGGACAGGCGGTTGGCGTTGGTGAGGCGGTGCTGAAACTGGAGATGTCATCCGGTCCTGGAATGGTTGCACCCGAGCGGCTCTGCTGCATCAAACGATGTAGTCTGCTGCCCAAGCTCGCGCTCCAACTGCGGATCGTCCACTCTACTGTTTCTAGGAGCCGCACTCTAAGGTCTTGCAGAGCTTCTTGCCAGAAGTCGGGGCTGCCGTCGATAGTGAAGACGGGACCCGGACCGGATGGCCTATTGCTGCTCTGGCCTTGGCTTCAACCTGTTGCATCAGGTCATGGAGTCTTGTGCTGGTCATCTTCTTGGAGGAACCACACCCGTCTCAACCCGGTAACCGTTCTGGTGAAGAGCTGGTGAAGAAGAGTCTCTCTGACACTCCCACTTCCTTGGGGGTTTTTGTAGTCCAATTGTGGGAAAAAGTCTTTGGGTCCGCCCCCTTGGTTGTTTCGAGCAATCAGGGCAGACAATGATTTTGGCGCCTTTGCCTTGGCCTTCCCACGAAGAGGGGCGGTGGCTCACCTCTAGGCTTGCACGTGGTGATCCTCATGGCGGGCATCGCCATCTTGGACGCCATCTTGGCCCAATGGTGAAAAGGCGGGAAAAGTTCTTTTTGGGACGAACAAAGTCCTTTTTAGTTGAAATAAAGTCTTTTTAAGCACATTATACCCGTTAGGGAACGGGCCTGCTCGTATCCTGTTCGTGATGCCATTTTCTGACTCACTGTGGCCGGGACTCCGGAGGGACAGGCGTTTTCTTCTTCCTCCTTGTCATGGATGGACCGCGCCTGCCGAGCTTGTTGGTGTAGCTCCTTCTCCTAAGTTGTTGTTACTCCAACTCCCTCTTTACTTCTTTTTCACTCTTCTAAACTTTCCACTACACACTACCACTACACTCCGCCCACCAGGACCTGATTGGCCCTCTATGCTAGGTGATGCATGTAGGGTATGGATCTCTGAGTTAACTGTGTGACTGCTGAGTCAGAGAATATTGTTGCTGCAGTTTTGGCTGCAATACCCTCCTGTGACGCACTCGTTGCGGGGCGCCACACTCCAGGTCCCTGAAATTTGAAGGGTGCCTTCTCCAAACTGCCATTTTTAGATCACTCCACAGGTTTCCTATGGGATTCAGGTCTGGATTCATTGCTGGCCACCTTAGAAGTCTCCAGTGCTTTCTCTCAAACCATTTTCTAGTGCTTTTTGAAGTGTGTTTTGGGTCATTGTCCTGCTGCAAGACCCATGACCTCTGAGGGAGACCCAGCTTTCTCACACTGGGTCCTACATTATGCTGCAAAATTTGTTGGTAGTCTTCAGACCTCATAATGCCATGCACACAGTCAAGCAGTCCAGTGCCAGAGGCAGCAAAGCAACCCCAAAACATCAGGGAACGTCCACCATGTTTGACTGTAGGGACCGTGTTTTTTTCTTTGAATGCCTCTTTTTTTCTCCTGTAAACTCAATTTTGATGCCTTTGCCCAAAAAGCTCTACTGTTGTCTCATCTGACCAGAGAACATTCTTCCAAAACGTTTTAGGCTTTCTCAGGTAAGTTTTGGCAAACTCCAGCCTGGCTTTTTTATGCCTCGGGATAAGAAGTGGGGTCTTCCTGGGTATCCTACCATACAGTCCCTTTTCATTCAGACGCCGACTGATAGTACGGGTTGACACTGTTGTACCCTCGGATTGCAGGGCAGCTTGAACTTGTTTGGATGTTAGTCGAGGTTCTTTTTTCCACCATCCGCACAATCTTGCGTTGAAATCTCTCGTCAATTTTTCTTTTCCGTCCACATCTAGGGAAGTAAGCCACAGTTCCCTGGGCTTTAAACGTCTTAATGACACTGCGCACAGTAGACACAGGAACATTCAGGTCTTTGGAGATGGACTTGTAGCCTTGAGATTGCTCATGCTTCCTCACAATTTAGTTTCTCAAGTCCTCAGACAGTTCTTTGGTCTTCTTTCTTTTCTCCATGCTCAATGTGGTACACACAAGGACAAAGGACAGAGGTTGAGTCAACTATTGTGTTGTTCCATTGAAGACAAATTAAATGAAGATTATTATACCAAAGAATTTGTGACTACAATCATTTTCAGGAGGAAACTGAGTATTATCTGACAGAATTGCAGGGGTGTCAATACTTTTGGCCACAACTGTATATATATCCATTCAGCAAGAAAAAAAGATAGCGGCACTCACCGGTTTGATGCACGATCCTTTATTACACCTAGCCCAGCAGGCTGGTGTGTAGTGGTGCGGGGAGAGGGAGTGGGGGACACAATTTCTGTGTGCTGATCCGGTCCGGGGCTGTCATGGTCACCCCGGACAGCCCCGGACCGGATCACACCGTGGTGTGAAGCCAGCCTAAGTGATAAGCTGTAGCCAGAGACGTCTAAGGCCCCTATCACATGAGTGGTTGTGTCCAGATCTGGCCGACTTGCGGTACTTTCGCGGCAAGCCCCCATTCATTCTCTATGGGGCGTGTGGCAATTTCAATTTTGCTGCAATCCGGCAGTTGTGGTCGCAAAAAAAAACGTGGTTAGCAGCAGTATTTTAAGCCGCAGCTCTGAACCACACTTGCCACACCTGACCGCAAGCCCTATAGACAAGGCTTGGGGCTTGCCGGATCAGTGCCGCAAGTCGGCCGCTAGGTGGCAGATCTGGCGCCATCTTCTGGATTGGCTGTAAACCTCAACAAACCGCTGATGTGAAAGGACCTAACAGTAGCTTCCATACAGTATACAGGAACACTTGGAAGAATGAGTGCTCCTGTATATGGGAGACACGAGGAAGCTCGCTGTCGGCTGAGCGATCCGACACCTATCTATAGTGCTTAGGGTCTTTAGTCAATTGTTTGACTGAAATTCACCTGTATTTTTAGTCAAGCACACTTGCCCTATAATGTTTTAGGATCAAGTCTGTTAAGTTAAAGATTACAACATCCGCATGACAACATCACCAGAACAACCAGCAATACAATAATACCTCACCAGAACCACTGTCAGTATATCAACAACCTGTCCTCAATTTTTAAATGTCACTCCAAACAACCATTTACTAACTGAAAGAAACCGGAGGTCTCATTCATGGAATGAATTAATCAATAAAAGTAGATTATATATCAATAATTGATTCTTTATTGTCAAACAAGTATAAAATCAAAAAACAGAGCTACATAACAGGAAACGCCAAGTAGCACACAAGTAAACCTTCAAAAAATACAGGCTCAAAAAACAGGATCAAAAAACTATTACAGTCCAGACCACTAAATCAGAAATACACCTCATAAAATATATCCATATATATCCATAAATACCTTGACTTGCATTGTTAATAGACCTGAGCACAGTGCCTATAAGATTCCTGAAGGCTACAGTCTAAGACCTGAATAGTGGCAAGGTTACTGGAGTATCACTACAGTAGAGGAGTAAACCTGGTCTCAGGAGCGAGAGTTAATCAAGTTATATTACCTGTTTTGAGGGAACGCGGTGCTTCGGCTTCCTACCCCTACGCCGTTTCGCTATTGGAGCTTCTTCCGGGGGCGTGCCAGTATGAGGAATCATGGGCTTTTTATATCCCCCATGTCTTGTGCGTCATCCAAAAAGGCTCACTGTCATTGGCACAGCAGGATCGAGCCTCCAGACATAGACGCGCCCACCGGCGGCAGCGTGCGTAAACACGCTGTGTCTATCCGCCGGGAGAACACCCTGTCAATGGAGCCCGATCACGCATGCGCACTAGTAAGTCAATAAGGAGAGGTACAAAGTAGTTGCTGTAACCCGGGCAACAATCATGTGATCACGGTCACATGATCGGCATTAGCTAACAGTGCCCGGATCCTATAGATGGCTGTGGTTGTCATGGTAGTTTGTGAAACTAAGTGAAATCCCTAACAAGATGCTTCTAAAAAGTTAGAAACTTCTAATAAGGAGGTAGTTAATATATAATTAATATATAATTACATCAAAGTGCATTAGTGCTTAGTGCTATATTAGTTAATTAATACATATAAAGTGCAATATATAATACATTAGTACAATACATATAAAGTGAAAATAAATACATACATACACAACTACTATAATCCCAATACGAGGTAAAACCATGACATATTTATATAATCTCATAGAGATAAATATTACAGCAAAAATTCAATAAAAATACAGAAAAAATTAATAAAAAATGCAAATATGCAGCAATATATCCCATCTTAAAATAACTTCGTACAAGTAGCAGATCTTTCTTTTCAGGAACTCCAGATTACTGCCAACATCTCTCTACTGAAGACAGAATCAACCTATATTAAAATACAATAAAAAATATATTAAAATAAAAATACTCAAAAATACATTAAAATTGAAAGCCCAATCAATGATCCTCAATGACAGCTGATACATATTTACAACTCTGGATCAACATTTAGAGAGACTACTAAAGAAAGGCACTAAAACCCTGGTTCTCGTTTAACCCCAGGGGTGCCATGGTACCTAATCTATATATCCAGCGGCTCTCAATCTGAGCCAACCTGTGACTTAAATCCCCTCCTCTTAATCCAAGATCTAGTTGGTCAATCACCTTAAATTTTAATAAGGTCGGGTTACACTGATGGAATGTTTTAAAATGTCTTGGAAGAGTTTTTAATTTAGATGGATCCGTTTCTTTTTTAGCTTTTTCAATATCTAAAAAATGCTCTCTTATGCGGACTTTAGCTTCCCTGGTTGTCATGCCCACATAAAGTTTTTTACATGGACATTCACCCACATAAATGATCCCTTTTGATGAACACGTAAGATGTTTTAAAATTTTAAAATTTCTTGTCCTTTTTTGGTTCTCAAAGGTTTTAGACTTAATACAGCTACCACAAGCCTTACATAATCCACACGGGAAAAAACCTTGAAGGTCTTTCCTTTCAGATGTTCCATTCTTTCCTGGTTGGTAGTGGCTATGTACAAGGGCGTCTTTTAGATTTCTCGACCGCCTCGCCACCATGGAGGGCTTTTCCGGAAGAACCTTTTGTAATACTGGGTCGGTGTGTAATACCGCCCAATGTTTATACAAAATATGTTTTAGGTCATTCCATTTATTGTTAAAAGTAGTGATATATCGTACCTTCAAGTCATCCTCATTGTTCTTCTTTGTCGGATATAGCAACTCATTCCGGTTCACCTCCATCGCTCTTTTATAGCCACGTTTAATACTCCTCTGTCCATAGCCTCTTGCCTGGAATCTCTTTCTTAGGTCTTGTGATTGCCGTTGGAACGCCTCCTCATTAGAGCAAATTCTTCTGATTCTTAAGAATTGGCTTATCGGAATCCCTTTAATCATGGAAGTTGGATGAGATGAGTCAGCATACAGAAAAGAATTGGTAGCCGTTGGTTTTCTAAAAACATCCGTCGTGATCCTACCATCTGGAAGAACATCAATATTGACATCTAAGAAATCAATCTTCCTGCCATATTTATATGTCAGCTTTATATTTAGATTATTCTGATTAAGTCTATTCATCAGAACCTCCAAATCATTTATACTACCTTCCCAAATAAATATGACATCGTCGATATAACGACTCCACTGATGTACTTTCTCAATACCTTCAATTTCATCATTCTGGAAGATTTCCCTTTCCCACATGCCTAAAAATAAATTAGCATAACTTGGTGCACAAGCAGCACCCTTGGCCACTCCTTGTTGCTGTAGATACGTTTTTCCACCAAAGACAAAAAAATTATGTTTTAAGATGAATTCAAGAAGAACCACCAATAGCCTAATCATGTCAGGTTCCAGGTCAGTCGATTCTAAAAACCATTTGACGGCCTGGATACCGTCAATATGACGTATCGATGTATATAACGATTCAACGTCTGCTGTTACAAAGGTCATATTATCATCAAGATGTAATTGATCCAACTTTTGTAAGATACTAGTTGTATCTTTAACAAATGATGGTAATTGACTAACCAAAGGTTTTAAGAAGTGATCTAAAATAAGGCAAATAGGTTCAATCAAACTTTGGTTACCAGCAACAATGGGCCTACCTGGGGGATCGTTGATGTTTTTATGGATTTTCGGGATCAGGTAGAAAGTCGCTATTCGGGGTTCAAATTTCTTCAAAAAGTCCCACAGTTTTTTTGAGACTATATCTCTTTCCACAGCATCTTCTATGATGTCAAGAAGATCTTTCTTAAAAACAGATAAGGGGTCGCCGTAAAGCCTACGGTAACAAGTTTGGTCGTTAAGTAATTTATAAGCTTGTTCCTCATATTTCTTACAAGGCCAAATTACAATATTACCCCCCTTATCGGCTTGTTTAAACACCACATCATTCCACTTCTTTAACTCCTCAATAGCTTTAATCTGCCCTTCAGTTAGGTTGCGTTTACCTTTGAACCGATCAAGATTTTCAATATCATTAGTTACTAATTTGGTAAACACCTCAACAGCCGGGCAGAGACTAATGGCTGGAAATTTTTTTGAATTGCCACATAGTCTATCTGGAATTTTTCCTACCTTCCCTGGATTTTCCTGTTCCAAAAATTGATCCTCCTCCAGAGAGTGCAAAGCTTCTAGTGCTTCAAATTCTTCATTCGATAAGGTATCACCGGATATACCTTTCTTGGCATAAATCCTCTTTAAAATGATCTTTCGTGCAAATAAGTTCAGATCTTTTATCGACGTGAACGTGTCTAGATTAGATGTGGAAGAAAAGGTTAATCCTTTAGACAAAACACTCAACTGATCCTGATTCAAAATATGGTCAGAAAGATTAATTACCCTTCTAGGTTCATCCACCGGGCCATCACTCCTCTCCATATTCATCTTTCTTTTACGCCCAAAGGTCCTTTTAAATCTGGGCTGCCTTGGATCTCTTTGCACATCAGTATCTATAGTCGTGGATGAACTTACTGAAACACTTCTTGCTGTGTATCCATTTTGTTGCACAGCATTCCGATTTTGCCATCTATATACTCGATTATTATCATAATCAGAGACATCCCTCTTAAACTTCCGTTGTTTTCCAAGGCTAATATCCTGCTCCCACTTCTGTATATCCTTATCCACATCCTCCAACCATTTTTTGAAAATATCAGATGGACTGTCCTTTTTAATGAGCTCTATAGTTTTTTCAAGCTGCTCATCCAAACTCAAAAGAATCAGTCTATTCTTTTCAATAATAATTCTAATGAATTCAAAAGAACATTCTGACGCTGTAATTGTCCATCTTTTCACTAAATCATCCTCCTCCATATCGAACGTTGGAAATAAATTGACCCGTAGACCCCTGGGTATGATCTTTTTTTCAATGTAATTCTCCAAGGAGATTTTAGTCCACCATATTCTAGTTTTTTTATACAGATTATTTTTATATTGACGCATCAGTTCTTTAGTAGATGCAGTCATATCAGCTGTAGCACCCGAAGTGTCAGCCCTGAATAAATCCATGGCTTTAGTTCGCCATGTTAATTCTCGTGCCTTGAAATCCATATTGATGCACCTGTACAAGAAGGACTTCCTGTAAAAACAGATAAAAGACTAAACAACAACCTGTCCTCAATTTTTATATGTCACTCCAAACAACCATTTACTAACTGAAAGAAACCGGAGGTCTCATTCATGGAATGAATTAATCAATAAAAGTAGATTATATATCAATAATTGATTCTTTATTGTCAAACAAGTATAAAATCAAAAAACAGAGCTACATAACAGGAAACGCCAAGTAGCACACAAGTAAACCTTCAAAAAATACAGGCTCAAAAAACAGGATCAAAAAACTATTACAGTCCAGACCACTAAATCAGAAATACACCTCATAAAATATATCCATATATATCCATAAATACCTTGACTTGCATTGTTAATAGACCTGAGCACAGTGCCTATAAGATTCCTGAAGGCTACAGTCTAAGACCTGAATAGTGGCAAGGTTACTGGAGTATCACTACAGTAGAGGAGTAAACCTGGTCTCAGGAGCGAGAGTTAATCAAGTTATATTACCTGTTTTGAGGGAACGCGGTGCTTCGGCTTCCTACCCCTACGCCGTTTCGCTATTGGAGCTTCTTCCGGGGGCGTGCCAGTATGAGGAATCATGGGCTTTTTATATCCCCCATGTCTTGTGCGTCATCCAAAAAGGCTCACTGTCATTGGCACAGCAGGATCGAGCCTCCAGACATAGACGCGCCCACCGGCGGCAGCGTGCGTAAACACGCTGTGTCTATCCGCCGGGAGAACACCCTGTCAATGGAGCCCGATCACGCATGCGCACTAGTAAGTCAATAAGGAGAGGTACAGAGTAGTTGCTGTAACCCGGGCAACAATCATGTGATCACGGTCACATGATCGGCATTAGCTAACAGTGCCCGGATCCTATAGATGGCTGTGGTTGTCATGGTAGTTTGTGAAACTAAGTGAAATCCCTAACAAGATGCTTCTAAAAAGTTATCACCAGAACCACCGGCAATACAATAATACATAATCAGAACCACCATCAATACATCACCAGAACTGTACCTTCTCTATATAAATGTGTATGCAGATTAAATGTCCCATACTGATCATCCTCCTCCCACATGTCCCATACTGTTTACTTCCCATATGTCCCATGCAGATCATCTTCCATCCATATGTTCCATGCAGCTCATCCTCACCCCCATTCCCCTGAATCCCATGTTCCTTATACTCCCCCCATTTGTCTCATGCAGCTTCCCCCATCCCCCTCCCATGTTCCATGCAGCCTCTCCCCTCCCATGTTCCATGCAGCCTCTCCCCTCCCATGTTCCACGCAGCCTCTCCCCTCCCATGATCCACACAGCCTCTCCCCTTCCATATTCCGCACAGCCTCTCCCCTCCCATATTCCACACAGCCTCTCCTCTCCCATATTCCACACAGCCTCTCCCCTCCCATATTCCACACAGCCTCTCCCCTCCCATGTTCCACACAGCCTATCCCCTCCCATGTTCCACACAGCCTCTCCCCTCCCATGTTCCATACAGCCTATTCCCTTCCATGTTCCACACAGCCTCTCCCCTCCCATGTTCCACACAGCCTCTCCCTCATCCATGTTGCTTCCCCCTCCACGTTCCATATAGCTTCTCCCCCACGTTCCATGGAGCTTCTCCTCCCCATACATCCATGTACCTTCTCCCTCATCCATCAATCCATCCATCTTCTGCCCCCTTTTCCATGCTGCGCCCCCACCCATCTCTCCTGGTCTGCCCCCTTTTCCAGGCTGCCCCATCCATCCATCCTGTTCTGCCCCCTTTTCCAGGCCGCCCCATCCATCCATCCATCCCATTCTGCCCCTTTTTCCAGGCCGCTCCATCCATCCATCCCATTCTGCCACCTTTTCCAGTCCGCACTATCCATCCATCCCATTCTGCCCCCTCTTCCAGGCCGCCCCATCCATCCCATTCTGCCCCCTCTTTCAGGCCGCCCCATCCATCCCATTGTGCCCCCCTAGGCTGCTATCTTCGGCTGTAACAGCACCTTACCTGACTCCACGCCTGATTCCGGCAGCTTCTTCCTCTGCGGCTCCTGGTGTCCCACTCGCCGGCACCAGGCACCCGACACCAGGCAGCTTCTTCCTCTGCAGCTCCCGGTCTCCGGCACCAGGCACCCGGCAGCTTCTTCCTCTGCGGCTCCCGGTCTCCGGCACCAGGCAACCGGTAGCTTCTTCCTCTGCATGTTTGTGATCCCCGTCCCCCACCACCATCCAGCATGTTTGTGATCCCTCTCCCCCATCCAGCATGTTTGTGATCCCACACCACCATTTAGAATGTTTGTGATCCCCCTCCCCCATCTAGCATGTTTGTTATCCCCCTCCCCCATCCAGCATGTTTGTGATCCCCCTCCCCCATCCAGCATGTTTGCGATCCCCATCCCCATCCAGCATGTTTGTGATCCCCATCCCCCATCCAGCATGTTTGTGATCCCCATCCCCCATCTAGCATGTTTGTGATCCCCACCAATCATGTTTGTGGTCCCCTTCCCCACCACCATGTTTGTGGTCCCCTACCCCACCCCCATGTTTGTGATCCCTGTCCCCCACCACGTTTATGATCCCTCTCCCCCACCACCATGTTTGTGATCCCTCTCCCCCACCACCATCTAGCATGTTTGTGATCCCCCACCACCATCCAGCATGTTTGTGATCCCCATCTAGCATGTTTGTGATCCCCCTCCCCCATCTAGCATGTTTGTGATCCCCCTCCCCCATCTAGCATGTTTGTGATCCCCCACCACCATCTAGCATGTTTGTGATTCCCCTCCCCATCTAGCATGTTTGTGATCCCCCTCCCTTATCTAGCATGTTTGTGATCCCCATCCCCCATCTAGCATGTTTGTGATCCCCCTTCCCATCTAGCATGTTTGTGATCCCCCTCCCCCATGTTTGTGATCCCCCTCCCCCATCCAGCATGTTTGTGATCTTTCTCCCCCACCACCATGTTTGTGGTCCCTTCCCCCATCCACCATGTTTGTGATCCCTCTCCACCACCACCATGCAGCATACTCACCTCACCTTCTCTTGCTGGCTCCTGCGTTGTCATCCCGGCCTCCTTTCTCCTCTGCTGCAGTGTAATGAGATGATCTCATCTCACTGTAGGGAGCCGCAGGCTGCAGCTTCTCTGACACAGGGAGGGAGCTCACTGGCTGCTCCTGACCCCAGAAATGAAGCTGCTGGGAGTTCCGGAGTCAGTCAGCTCCCTTCCTGTGTGTCCGCACCGCACCACAAAGCAAGTATTAATGTATATGCGCGCCCCCCCACCGTCCACCGCACGTTCCTTCCCCCCCCCACTCCGAAAAGACATCAGATATCCTACATTGTCTAACGGAGGGGAGGATAAAAGAAAATAAAAAAAAATAAAAAGGTCTTCTCCCTGTCATGATGCCGCCCCTACAGGCTGGCACCCTAGGCACGTGCCTACCAGTACCTAAGGGCAAATACAGCCCTGTCCACTGCCCATAACTGCTCCACTGCCCCCCCACAATGCTCCACTGCCCCCCCTCTCTGCTGCACTGCCACCCCACAATGATCCACTGCCCCCCCTCTGCTGCGCTGCCCACCCTCTGCTCCACTGCCCCCCCCAAAATGCTGCGCTGCCCCCTCTCTGCTCCACTGCCCCCCACAATGCCCCATTGCCCCTCCCTCTAGTGCGCTGCCCCCTCACTGCTCCACTGTGCCACCCACAATGCTCCACTGCCACCTCTCTGCTCCACTGCCCTCCCACAATGCTCCACTGCCCCCCCTCCTCTGCCCCAACTCTCTGCTCCACTGTTTCCCTGCTATGCTCTAGTGTCCCTTTCTTCTGCTCCACTGCCCCCTTCCTCTGCTTCACTGCCCCCCTCTGATACTCCACTGCACCCTTGCCCTGCTCCACTGCCCCCCCACAATGCTCCACTGCCTCTGTTTTACTCCACTGCACCCCACTCTCCTGTACTGGCCCCCCTCTGCTCCAATGCCACCTCTCTCTGCTCCACTGCCCCCCTCTCTGCTCCACTGCCCCCCAACAATGCTCCACTGCCCCCCAACAATGCTCCACTGCCCCCCAACAATGCTCCACTGCCCCAACTCTCTGCTCCACTGTCCTCCAACAATGCTCCACTGCCCCAACTCTCTGCTCCAATGCTCTGCCCCTCTCTCCCCCGCTCTGCTGCACTGTCCTTCTGCTCATCCCTGCTCTTCCTCACTCTCCCCCAGTCTGCTCCACTGCCTCCCCCTGCTCAACTCACCCCTGCTCTGCTCCATTGCCCCCTTCCTCTACTGCAGCAGTCCCCCCGCTCACCCCTGCTCTTCTCCACTCTCCCCTGTGCTCTGCACTTTTTGCTCTGCTGCTCTGTCCCTTTGCTCTGCTGTGCTGTTTCCCTGCTCTGCTGCGCTGTCCCCTCGCTCACCTCTGCTCTGCTCTCCCTTGCTCTGCCCCTCTCGCCCCCCCACTCTGTTTCATTGTCCCCTCACTCTACTGCAAATGTCCCTCCACTCTGCCCCACTCACCCCCGCTCTGTTCTTCTTGCTCTGCTCATCCCTGCTCTTCCTCACTCTCCCCCAGTCTGCTCCACTGCCTCCCCCTGCTCAACTCACTGTTCTTCTTGCTCTGCCACACTCTGCTGCGCTGTGCACCCGCTCTGCCCCACTCACCCCTGCTCTGCTCTCCTCGCTTTGCTCTGCCCTCCCTCACTCTGCCACTCACCCCCGCTCTGTTCTTCTTGCTCTGCCCCGCCGCGCTGTCACCCCGCTCTGCTGCGTTGTCACCCCGCTCTGCCCACTGTAACCCCGCTCTGCCCTCCCTCACTCTACACTGCCCCCCACCCTGCTAACCACTGAGCGAACGTGTACAGTGCCAACCACTGAGCAACAGTGTACAGAGCCAACCACTGTGCCACCATACAGTGCTAACCTCTGAGCCACCATACAGTGCTAACCTCTGGGCCACCATATCCAATGCTAACCATCGAGCCACCATATACAGTGCTAACCACTGAGCCACCATATACAGTGCTAACCACTGAGCCACCATACAGTGCTAACCACTGAGCCACCATATACTGTGCTAATCACTGAGCCACCATATACAGTGCTAACCACTGAGCCACCATACAGTGCTAACCAGTGAGCCACCATATACACCATATAAATCTCGCAACAACAGCGTACTTTCTGGAGAGAGGACTGTACTATTCAGTGGCTATTTCTACGGCATACGTCCACTTCACCGCACTCCCGATGCGACAGCATCGGGCCTATTTCTAATATATATACATATATATATATGACAGAGTAGGACAATACACATGATTTGTGGTGAACCAAAGTGGATTGCACAGTTAGAGGGGTCACTTGTCAATAAACTGATCACTATGTGTGAACCTGGGATCTGCGATAATCTTCTGAGAAATCTGGCAAGGAGATGGTTTGTTTCTCTACCGCGCTACAACAGGGGAAAAAAGTATTGGCTTTACTATGTTATGTGATCTAGGCTAGGCCCTTCAGAGAAATAACACTCCAAACATCCCAAAAAAGGGAACAGTGCCCTGCCAACTGGCTCCTACCTGATAGCCGACCTGGAGTGACATCACATGTAAATTCATGGTCAAAAGTGTTGGTATCTTTGAAATTGTTCCAGATGTATTTCTCACAGAAAATTATAACAATCACAAATGTTTTGTCATACACATTCATTTCCTTTGCATTAGAACAACACAAAAAAAAGAGAAAAAAAAGGCAAATTGGACATACAGTAATTTACTTCAAAACTCCAAAAATGAGCTGGAAAAAATTATTGGCACCCTCAACTTAATATTTGGTTGCACACTCTTTGTAATAAATGGCTGCTATTATTAATCGCTTCCTATAACCATCATCAAGATTCTTACACCTCTAAACTGGAATTTTGAACTCTTCTTCTGCAAACTTCATCACATCTCTCATATTTGAAGGCGTCTTCTCTCAGCAACAATTTTAAGATCTCTACACAGTTGTTCAACCCTGTGCCAGAGGCAGCAGGACAATCCCAAAACAACTCATATCTGACTGTAGGTCCTGTGTTCTTTTCTCTGACCTCCCCCATGTATGACTGTAGAACCTGTGTTTTTTTTTTCTGCTCTCCCCATATGTGACAGTAAGTCCTGTGCTCTTTTCTCTGACCTACCCCATACACTGTGTGCAGAATTATTAGGCAAGATTTATTTTAGAGGATTATTTTTATTATTGATCAACAACTATCTTCTCAATCAACCCAAAAGACTCATAAATATCAAAGCTTAATATTTTTGGAAGTTGGAGTGTTTTTTTTTTAGATTTGGCTATCTTAGCAGGATATCTGTTTGTGCAGGTAACTATTACTATGAAGAATTATAAGGCAACTTAATAAAAACCAAATATATTCCCATCTCACTTGTTTATTTTCACCAGGTAAACTAATATACGGTAACTGCACAAAATTTAGAAAAAAACATTTCTGACATGCAAAAACAAAACCCCAAAAAATTAGTGACCAATATAGCCACCTTTCTTTATGATGACACTCAACAGCCTTCCATCCATAGATTCTATCAGTTGCTTGATCTGTTTACGATCAACATTACGTGCAGCAGCCACCACAGCCTCCCAGACACTGTTTCGGGAGGTGTACTGTTTTCCCTCCCTGTAGATCTCACATTTTAGGAGGGACCACAGGTTCTCTATGGGGTTCAGATTAGGTGAACAAGGGGGCCAGGTCATTATTTTTTCTTCTTTTAAGGTACCATCACACGTGGCAATATTGCTAGGCAATTTCACTGGCAATTTGCTAGTTGCAGTGAAATCATGGACACTTTGTTCTATTTTGTTGCTGTGTACAAATGGAACAATGTGTCCATGATTTCACTGTAACCAGCAAATTGCAAGTGAAATTGCATGCAATGTTGCGACGTGTAACGGTACCCTCACCCTTGATTTTGATCATTTTTGGCATTGCAACTGTCCCACGTCAATATCTTGTGCCTGTAATTGCTGACTGTCTAGGAGGCAGTAGTTACATCACAATCACTCAATGCAAGTCTATGAGTGTCAAAACAAAGCTCTACAACCCCGGCAAAAATTATGGAATCACCTGGCTCTGAGGATGTTCATTCAGTTGTTTAATGTTGTAGAAAAAAAGCAGATCACAGACATGACGCAAAACTAAAGTCATTTCAAATAGCAACTTCATGGCTTTAAGAAACACTAAAAGAAATCAAGATAAAAAATGTGGTAGTCAGTAAGGGTAATTTCTTTCAGACCAAGCAGAGGGAAAAAAAATTATTGAATAACTCAATTCTGAGGAAATATTTATGGAATTACCCTGTAAATTTTCATTTCCAAAACTAACACCTGCATCAAATAAGATCTGCTCGTTAATCTGCATCTAAAAAGGAGTGATCACACCTTGGAGAGCTGTTGCACCAAGTGGACTGACCTGAATCATGGCTCCAACACGAGAGATGTCAATTGAAACAAAGGAGAGGAATAACAAACTCTTAATAGAGCGTAAATCATCATGCAATGTTGTTAAAGATGTTGGTTGTTCCCAGTCAGCTGTGTCTAAAATCTGGTCGAAATACAAACAACATGGGAAGGTTGTTAAAGGAAAACATACTGGTAGACTAAGGAAGACATCAAAGCGCCAAGACTGGAAACTTAAAGCAATATGTCTCCAAAACAGGACATGTACAACAAAACAAATGAGGAACGAATGGGAGGAAACTGGAGTCAATGTCTGTGACCGAACTGTATGAAACCGCCTAAAAGAAATGGGATTTACATACAGAAAAGCTAAACATAAGCCATCATTAACACCTAAACAAAAAAAAACAAGGTTACAATGGACAAAGGAAAAGCAATCATGGACTGTGGATGACTGAATGAAAGTCATATTCAGTGATGAATCGCGAATCTGCATTGGACAAGGTGATGATGCTGGAAATTTTGTTTGGTGCCGTTCCAATAAGGTTTATAAAGATGACTGCATGAAGAGAACATGCAAATTTCCATAATCATTGATGATATGGGGCTGCATGTCAGGTAAAGGCACTGGGGAGATGGCTGTCATTACATCTTCAATAAATGCCCAAGTTTACATTGATATTTTGGACAGTTTTCTTATCCCATGAATTGAAAGGATGCTTGGGGACGATGAAATTATTTATCAAGATGATCATGCATCCTGCCATAAAGCAAAAAGTGTAAAAATATTCCTTGAAAGAAGACACATAAGGTCAATGTCATGGCCTGCAAATAGTCCGGATCTCAATCCAATTGAAGATCTTTGGAAGTTGAAGAAAACGGTCCTTGACAAGGCTCCAACCTGCAAAGCTGATCTAGCAACAGCAATCAGAGAAAGTTGGAGCCAGACTGATGAAGAGTACTGTTTGTCAATCATTAAGTCCATGCCTCAGACACTGCAAGCTGTTATAAAAGCCAGAGGTGGTGCAACATAATACTAGTGATGTATTTGATTTCTGTTTTTGTTTTTAATGATTCCATAATTTTTTCTTTACAATTGAGTGATTCAATAATTTATTCCCTCTGCTTAGTCTGAAAAAAATTACCGTTACTGCCTACCACATTTTTTATCTTGATTTCTTTTAGTGTTTCTTAAAGCCATAAAGTTGCCATTTGAAATTACTTTCATGTTGTAGAATAAAAAGCAGATCACAGACATGGCACAAAACGAAACAACTGAATGAACATCCCCCGAGCAAGTTGATTCCATAATTTTTGCAAGGGGTTGTAATAGAGTTGTGTAGATTTGTAACTTCCCATCACTCCGTGAAACACTAGAGTTGCCAGTAGGCCACAAAGTGCCCGAGATCAACCTGAGCCATGTTGAAAAAAGATAAAGATGCCAGAAGATGAAAGTAAGACAGGGGATATAAATTTGAGGCACCACTTCAGCAACTAAGTGGAGTGGTGTTTAAGCAACGCAATATACAGAGTGAATGGGTAAAGTGGGAGCCTATGGCTAGGGTCACACATAAGGCCTTGGTCCGTTTTTGGCATCAGTTTTTGTATTTATGTGTTATATGTAATAAATACCCTATCTGGTTTTTTTTTTTGCATCCAGAAACGTTGCTAAGAGCTTTTTTAATCCAAAAACATTGGTAGGAATGTTTTTGGGTGCAGTAAAAAAAAAACGGATCTGTTTTTTAGAGCATTGTTTATGGAAAAAAAGTCCCAAAAAGATTCAGGGGCACAGGAGGCACAAAATGCAGCCTAGGAAAAACGGATTTGGCATGGAAAACACTTCCAAAAATGGATTTCTATGTGTGACCCTAGCTTATTTCATGTCTTGAACTTAAACAAGCGCAAAAAAAAAAAATCACACTTTTTTCTGCTGCACATTCTTAAAATGTGACAGAAATATGTAAATGTTGTAATTACTACATCATACAGTGACATTTCAGTACATCTCTAATAGTAAAAACCAAAGTGCCCGCACAACAGCAAGGATACGTTCCTACAATGAGCTTTTGGTGAGTTTTTGATGTTGTAGAATATCTGCACCTTAAAAAAGAAGGGAGGTTTTCTGGGGGCACCACAATATCTAACTGGGATCTGCTCCTACATGTCATAGAGACAAATTATTCATAGAGAGAAAGAAAACATGTATAGATGGGAGCGATCACCAAAATATTTTCAGTATCAAAAATTTCTTTTTATTGGACAAACCACATAAACCACACACAGTGTATATAAAAACAATTAAAAAGGTGTCATAGCCAGAATATACAAGGGATCCCTGCAGATGTTACAATGTCCACCTATTATCACACCAACAGATAATTATTATGAAAAACTCAATAGCAAAAAACACAAAAAATGGTTATATAGCAGATACAAGAATAAATCATAACAAATATAAATCATAAACCTCTACTGCCACAATATACATCACCCCTTTCTCCTTCTAAACCTTATTGCTCTCACTTATAGGTCAAATATCACATCAAAGTCAGATCATGTCAAACCCTCAGTCAGAAGTATGGTTAAGTTGAAGGATGAATAGTGGGCTCAAAGGAGCTGAGTAGAGCAGATTCCAAATGCTCTCAGAATTGGGCAAGGAAGAGATCTGCAGAAACCAATACACAAAGGTGTTTCAATAGAAAGATCAAGTTACAACTGCAACTGGACAACTGGAGACTGTCAGTCACCAGTACATCATACCTATGGTGAGGCTGGACATGAAAGGCAGGAACACACCACTGACCCACGCATCAAAAAGACAATTTTTGGCCAGCTGACACCAAGCCCCTATTGCTAACATCAGCTGTCAATATGTTAGCTGACCAGTAGCAATAGTTTCAAGAATTCAAATAAGACACAGCTTCGTCCACTCTCCTCGCTGTCTGTCAGGTTTGCTGAGAGCGGCACAGCAAGGATGACGTCATCACTGCGCCTGGCGGTCACATGTAGAACCCGCCGGCATACAGCGAGGAGTGTGGACGGAGCACCCCGGGTGCCTGCGGACATCGGAGGGTGAGATTAATGCGGAGGCAGGGGGCCTCTGTATACCGAAGGGGGGCACGTGTGCCAGCTGGGGGGCCTCTGTATACCGATGGGGGGGCCGTATGCCAGCAGGGGGGGGGCTCTGTATATTTATACATAAATTTAAATGGATAAAAAAGACTGTTGCCAGATATTACATGTACAATTGTTCAACAGAATTCCTTTTTAAACAGGATTTTAGCAAAAATATCGATCTTGGTTTTACAAAAAATCCTTACGTGATGGAAAAAAATGGAGGTAATTTTCGTAATCAGCATACCAAATTACATAAAAATCAGTGAAAACTTCTCTTGTATTTTTTTCATCGCAGGCCTATGTATAATTTAATGAACACAGAATAGTCAGATTTTGGCAAGACAAAAGTTTTGTCGCCTGGTCATATAATGCACCCAATCCTAGTTTACATCCTCACCTGTGCTCAGTAAATGATCGGTTAATTAGTGGGTGTGTATAAAAAGAAACCCAGCACTCCAGACCTTCACTTGAACTGCAACTTGAGCTCTGACAACATGCCAAAAATTCACACTGCGACCAAAGCCTTGATTATCAAGAGGCTGAAGACCAGATTCACTGCAGAGGTGGCTGGCACCTTCAATGTGTCTCGACGTCAAGTACAAAGAATTAAAAAAAGATTTGTAGTGACTGGAGATGTGTTTGACAAGTCCAGGTCTGGTAGACCCCACAAGACAACTGCTCAGAAGGAACGTTTATTGGTTAGAAAATCCAAAGCAAGCCCCTCTTCCACTGAAGCAGAGCTCAAATAGGCCTGGTCACCTCAAGTACCTGTGTCAACTAGAACAGTTTGTAGGATTCTGTCTCGAAATGGCCTCCATGGTCGAATCAGTGCCCAGAAGCCAGCACTAAACAAAAGGCAAATAAAAAATGCGTGGCGTTTGCAAAGTCCCACAGCCTGCTAAACAGATGGACACTGGAAAAGTGGCAGAAGGTGGATTTCTCTAATGAATCTTCAGTAGAATTACACCACAGCTGCCGCAAATACTGAAGAGGACCTACTGGAGCTCGTATGGATCCAAAATACACCCAGAAAACAGTTAAATACGGTGGTGGAAAGATCATGGTCTGGGTTACATTCAGTATGGGGGTGTGTGAAACATTTGCAAGGTGGAATGCAATATCAATAGCCTAAAATATCAGGAAGTATTAGCTACCTCTTACATTCCAAATCATTAAAGGGATCAAATTCTGCAACAGGATTGTGCTCCATCTCATACATCCATCTCACAGCAAATTTCCACCAGGCAAAAAAGATCAAGGTGCTCAAGGACTGGCCAGCCCAGCCACCAGACATAACATCACTGAGCATGTTTGGGGTACAATGAAAGAGGAAGCTTGGAAGACAAAAACAAAAAATCTAGATGAACTCTGGGAGGCATGTAAGACTGCATTCTTTGCTATTCCTGATGACTTCATTAATAAATTGTATGAATCATTGCTGAACCGCAAGGATGCAGTCCTTCAAGCTCATGAAAGTCACACAAAATATTAAATGTGACTCTAATAGCACCACAACTTCATTGACTAATGCTATGCAACATTTATTTGTATTTTAAGTTAATTATTTGTTTGAATATCACATTACTTTCTGTGGGCAACAAAACTTTTGTCTTGCCCAAATCTGACCATTCTGTGTTCAGTAAATGATCAATGTTTCAGCATTGATGACAATTTTTTTTTCTTAACCTAAACCAAATTTGGGAGGATTTCATCTTTCAAAAGAGTAAAATATACAACCAATGGATTAATTTAATGTCACGTTATAAGCTTTTATTTACATAACATGGATAAGTGACATAACTTCTGTCAGGGACTGTATATACATTTAAGGAACTCTGTTCACATTCACTGTGTGTTTGAGAAAGGTCCCTGTGACCGAAACATCATACCACGGACAAATAAAAGTCCACTTTACATTATTATTTGGAGGTGCTGCATGATTTTTTTTTGCTGTTGATGTTGTTTTGAGCAAGAACACTTTTGGGCTGAGTACTCCACACTTTATACCTAAGTTTGGTGCTGTTCAGTTTTTTCTATATATCTTTTGTCTATGAAATTTGCACTATTTTTTTACATTTTTTGTATATTTATTCATGTGCATTTTCTGTGGACTATGGAAGTTGACCGAGAGCCGTGTACTTTTTCCTATACAGCAGAGGATGGTGAGAGACTTTTGGGGGAGATAGAAGAGGCAGGATTTCTCAAGATACCATCTACAGCTGAGTTGAAAAGGAAATTTGAGAGCGAGGTCAAGAGATATACTACCATGCACTTGCACCTTGTTACCTTTGGTGAATATTTCAGAGCAAAGACTATCCCTAAGGGACTGAAATCTAATATAAGACCTATATTAATGGCAAGGAATACAGCTTTTTGCTCGAAGTGCGTACAAGTCTCTAATAAATATGCATTAGATTTAATTCTTTTGAATATCGAGTATTTACAGACGGAAATAAAGGATATAGAAAAAGGTGTTGATGGACTGACAGTTAAGTTGAGAGAGGTACTCAGTGAGGAGGATTGGATTACTCTTGATGAATTGGTATCTGCACACGTTGAAAAATTGAGAAATGAATTAGAGGAAAACAAGAGAAAGAAGTGGAGTCGCGACTGTGAGGATTACCGTAATGGAGATATATATAATTGTCAAAGAGATTCAACTAATAAGTGGAGAAAGTAAAATAATGGTATTGTGTCTGAGACATCTATCTGTAATCATGTTTGCATTCCATGTATAACATTTTGTATTCATCTTTTAGCCCCAAACAATCTTCCCAAAGCTACACGAGGAAAACCCGGAGAGGCGGCAGGTGCCAACACAGACGGAAAAAAAAACAAAAAAGGCAAGGCGAAGCCAACATCGGGGAAATCAGTAGCTACCAGGAGCAAGGACCAAGCTTAATTATCAATATCTCCTTAAAGGTACTTATCCCACCACAGGAAAAATTGTTAAATAAGGGTCTGTCATTTAGCAAGAGCTCCCACATTGATTGGTTTAATCTCACACTTGACTTGCATAGATTTTACAGGAACCTGAAGCTGAAGGAGTGGTTCTCAGCTAATGTTCACACAGATAGAGTCAAGGATAGTGAGATAGATTTGTCACTCCCAAAAAAGAGTAGTTTTGTTCCACCACAGAATTCTCCAGCTACAGAGGCTTTTATACAGGCAGTGGATGGGGAGATGTGTAAGATGAAATGGGGCAGAATCAGGTATTGAAGCATCCAAATTTAACAACTGAAGAAATTGTGGCATTGAAAGATCTTGTCCATGATGATGATATTCTAATCAAATCCGCCGATAAGGGCTGGGCAATCGTCATCATGGACAGATTTAAGTATCTGATGCAGATTAAAAAACAGGTGCTAGATGAAGAAGTACAGTGCCTACAAGTAGTATTCAACCCCCTGCAGATTTAGCTGGTTGACACATGCGGAATTAACTTGGCATTGTGACATTTGGACTGTAGATCAGCCTGTAAGTGGGAAATGCACTGCAGCCAAAAAGATTTTTTAATTTTTTTTTTTTTTTTTTTAAAGCGTTAAAAGTTAATTCAGAGGGTCATTTATTATTCAACCCCTCAAACCACCAGCATTCTGTTTGGTCCCCCTAAAGTATTAAGAAGTAGTTCAGGCACAAAGAACAATGAGCTTCACATGTGTGGATTAATTATCTCTTTTGCCAGCCTTTTCTGACTATTTAAGACCCTCCCCAACCTTGTGAACAGCACTCATACATGGTCAACATGGGAAAGACAAAGGAGCATTCCAAGGCCATCTGAGACAAGATCGTGGAGGGTCACAAGGCTGGCAAGGGGTACAAAACCCTTTCCAAGGAGTTGGGCCTACCTGTCTCCACTGTTGGGAGCATCATCCGGAAGTGGAAGGCTTATGGAACTACTGTTAGCCTTCCACGGCCTGGACAGCCTTTGAAAGTTTCCTCCCGTGCCGAGGCCAGGCTTGTCCGAAGAGTCAATGCTAACCCAAGGACAACACGGAAGGAGCTCCGGGAAGATCTCATGGCAGTGGGGACATTGGTTTCAGTCAATACCATAAGTAACGTACTCCACCGCAATGGTCTCTGTTCCAGATGAGCCCGTAAGGTACCTTTACTTTCAAAGCGTCATGTCAAGGCTCGTCTACAGTTTGCTCATGATCACTTGGAGGACTCTGAGACAGACTGGTTCAAGGTTCTATGGTCTGATGAGACCAAGATCGAGATCTTTGGTGCCAACCACACACGTGACGTTTAGAGACTGGATGGCACTGCATGCGACCCCAAGAATACCATCCCTACAGTCAAGCATGGTGGTGACAGCATCATGCTGTGGGGCTGTTTCTCAGCCAAGGTGCCTGGCCATCTGGTCCGCATCCATGGGAAGATGGATAGCACGGCCTACCTGGAGATTTTGGCCAAGAACCTGCGCTCCTCCATCAAGGATCTTAAAATGGGTCGTAATTTCATCTTCCAACAAGAAAACCACCCAAAGCACACAGCCAAGAAAACCAAGGCCTGGTTCAAGAGGGAAAAAATCAAGGTGATGGAGTGGCCTAGTCAGTCTCCTGACCTTAACCCAATTGAAAACTTGTGGAAGGAGCTCAAGATTAAAGTCCACTTGAGACACCCAAAGAACCTAGATAACTTGGAGAAGATCTGCATGGAGGAGTGGGCCAAGATAACTCCAGAGACCTGTGCCGGCCTGATCAGGTCTTATAAAAGACGATTATTAGCTGTAATTGCAAACAAGGATTATTCCACAAAATATTAAACCTAGGGGTTGAATAATAATTGACCCACACTTTTATGTTTCAAATTTATTAAAATTCAACTGAGCAACATAACTTTTTGGTTTGTAAGATTTATGCTTCTGTTAATAAATCCTACTATCGTTTGCAGTTTGAAGGGTCTAACTTATTTGCATCTTATCAAACCACCTAAATCTGCAGGGGGTTGAATATTGAATACTGCTTGTAGGCACTGTATATAGGAAGTTGAGTTATGATCCCAAATTTGATATAATTCGCTCCATAAGAGCAATTTTAACACCTGCCTTGGACAAGAAAGTGATAAGTCAAGATCTATATGATTTTTGCTGGTAATATTTCCCACCGCACTAGTTATATATATATATCCTGCCCAAGGTACTTAAATCTGTAGAGAACACTCCAGGAGGTCCCATTCTATCTGGAACGAATTTGGTGTTCAGTCACATTGGGACGTTCCTGGATAGGATATGGAACCCAATTGTGAGAGAAGCAAAACCATGTGTTCGGGATACATCAGACTTCCTCATGAAGTTCAGGGGTTTTAGTCAGGTGGGAGACTTCTTATTAGTATCCTTTGATATTGTCTCCTTATGCACATCCATCACGCATGATTTTGGCTTGGAGGCAAATAGAGAAAGACTGGATAAATCTGACTACATATGTGAATTGAAACAGTTAGTGCTGGATCTTCTGCATCTAGTATTGACCCGTAACTACTTCCTGTTCGGGGATGAATATTTTGAACAACGACGTGGTACTGCAATGGGGGCGAATATGGCCCCTGCGTATGCAAATTTGGTTATGGCAAAACTAGAGAAGGGTGTCACACCACTTTTTACATGTAGGGGCGTGGTGGAGATACATAGACGACATCTTCCTCATCTGGACTGGTACAAAGGGCAATTTGGAAGTGTTCTATGAGTACATGAACACAATAAACCCTACAATCAAGTTTACAATGTCTGTTCCGAGGAGAGCTTGCATTTCCATGATGTGTTGGTTGTAAGGGAAAATGATCACTTGACCACTCAACTACTTGTGAAAAGTACAGATAGAAATAATATTTTGCACTTTCCAAGTCAACATCTGAAAAGGATGATAGAATCTATTCCGTACAGCCAGATGATGAGGGTCAAGAGAATCATGAGTGATAAGAAGGCACAAAAGGATATGGAAAACATGAGTCAGAAATGTAAAACAAGAGGGTACCCTGAGAGAGTCCTTCACAGACATAGATCACGGGTGGAGGGATTAGATAGGGAGACCCTAATGACAGAGTGGACAAGTATTTGAATCGAATACCATTTGTTAGTACCTTTTGCGAACGGAGTGGAGAAATAGCCCAAGTGATAAGGAAACATTGGAAAGTACTTCAGACATGTTTACCTAATGTCCAGGAATTCCAATCACAACCGGTATTTTCATACAGATGTGCTAGGAATCTGTGTGATAACTTAGTACATTCAGATATAGGTCCACTAAAATCCTCAATACAGACAACATTGGTGGGGCATAGGAGGGTGGGTTGTTACCCTTGTCTCACATGTGTGAACTGCACTCTTATGTTAAAGAGCTCTTCATTTGTTGACCGTAAAACTAATATTACGCACAATATCAAACATTACCTAGCATGTGATTCAGAGTATGTGATGTACTTACTGGTGGTTCCTGGTGGTATATTGGTGAGACAACATGTGACTTTAAGACCAGGATTAATCAATACCGGTATACCATCAGGAAAGAACGACTGGATTTGCCAGTGGCTAAGCACTTCACTGAAAACATAGTGAACGTGATTTAAGATTCCGTTTGATTGATCATATACCGGTAATAAGAAGAGGGGTAACAGGACCTTTAGAAAAAAGAGCTGGATTGGATTTATAAGCTTAATACTTTGAAACCACACAGCCTAAATATGGATTTCAAGGTACAAAATATATTATAGAGGTTAGCCTCCCTATGAATCTACCAAGAACTCTTCTATCTCAATGTAATATATATTTCACATAGGAGAAATAATGATGAAAACAAATAAGTCAATTCAGTTCACCATTCAAAAATTCATTTGGAATGCTGAATAAGGCTAGTGGCAGCAATGCAAGGACAACTTCACATGACAAAAGTGTGTTGTAAATGTATGGAATGAAATTAAATAGTGATTGCACATTTTCAAGATGCAATATCCATAGTATAGTGTTTCATGAGTGTTAACAGACCTATAAGACCATGTATGTGAAACATATAATGGTCATATGCTATTTTTATATGAATTGCTATCGCATTGTTCACACACGTATTCAGGATTTCCTTAACATTGCACAGGTGCTAATTTCATCACCTGCAGAAGTAATGATTCCAGCACCTTGTGCAATGATACATAAATCCTGAAACTATGCACTGTTTATGGCCCTTGAGGACTGCACTACATAGACTCCTGTACTAAAGGAGTCTATGTAGTGTTGTATTTCCATATCTCAGACTATCAGGCCGTAGGCCTGTGGCTTGTTTGCCAGTCTCTGTAGGGCAGTATCAAAGCACCTCATTGCAGAAACATTCCTGACAAGCAGTGAAGTAAAAAAAACTTTTTTGAAGCACAGACTTTATTAAGTTTCAAACACACATATATGAAAATACACAGTATATATAAGGAAAGTCCCACAGGGATCTGCAGACTCCATTACAATGGTGCAACGTCCATTAAGAGTAGAGTCCATTAAGGGCTTTGAGGTGTAGCCCAAAGACTGCAGTCCCACTAATCCAGCCCAAAGACTGCAGTCCCACTAATCCAGTACAGGGACTGACGCTAAGGTTGGGAAGGGGAAAATAAAATGAACAAAAAAAGTCCTCACTCCTGGAGAACTGGAAAACAACTGAAAAAAGTCCTTCTTTGGACAAAATAAAGGGATAGGTCAGTCCTATCTTTATTCAGTTTAGAAAGACTTAAGCAGATTTTTTAACTCTCCACTGGACTGGATGAAGGTCGCAGTTTTACATGGCACTCCACTGCCGGATGGTCTCTGGGGGTCACAGGGGCTACCCCTCCTGGGGCATTCTCTGCCACCACTTGTCCCCCAGCACACCCTATCATGGTTACCACTGAAGAAGAGGATTGAGGAATTAGGTGAAGACCACCCCCTCTAGGAGAGATGGGAACAACCTTCGCAACACCAATAGGCTCTTCAGGTTTTTTTTTTATCTCAATAAGTTTTTTATTGAAATTTCAACATAATATGAAATTAATACAGACAAAGCCATAAGGCTCAAAAATTTCCATATTACAAACTCAGGCACAAAGGAAAAAGTGAATCAGTGAAATTAGGGAATAAAGAGTGGGGGAGGGGGGTTAGGTGTGGGGGGGAGGAAAGGTAGTGGGGTCGAAAAGTTGCCCAATCCGGGCTGAGTTACCGGGCAATGCTAGCATTCCCAATCGGGACAGGGGTCGCCAATGGGTGGGAGGCCCACAGGATCCATGCATCACAAGTGTAACCTCTAGTAGAGGCGTCATGTGCCAAGTAGTATTCCTGGTGAAATATAAAATTTGTGCGATCCACCACTGTACTGAAGGTAAGGGGCGCATGTGATTTCCAACTCGCAGCCAAAGAGACTCTGGCTGCAGTGAGAATGTAGGAGACCACCGGTCTGCAACGAATGGGGTACAAATAAAGACAGATGCTGAGAACTGCAAGCTGGGGTTCCAAAGGGGCCTCAATTCCCGTGACAGAGCCAATCAGGTTTCCAACCAATTTCCAGAATGAAGCTAATTTTGGACACGTCCACCAAAATATGCGCCAGAGTACCTTTAAGGCCACACTGCCGCCAACACAGGGAGAGAATTCAGTAGAGAATCCTGGAGGGGGAAGGTACCACCGAAGATGGATCTTTTTAAAGGACCTCCAGGTGGTTAATGCATCTAGTCAGTTTATGAGAAAGTTTGGCTTCATCCTCCCAGTCCTCCAAGGACCCCGAGAAACCCAATTCCTCCTCCCACTTGATCATATAGCTCAGTTTGGAACCCAAGCCAGCCGTAACCAAGCCCCGATAGATCGAGGACAGACCTTTAACTTTCTCGGCAACGGAAAGAAGGAATCTCCTGAGGGGCGAGGGGGTCAGGAGGCCCCCCAGAGGGCAACATCCGCCCACCTGTGAAAGAAAGTGCTGGAGTCTTATGTGATGTAAAAAGCTTGAAGTCAGCGAGGGGAACAGCGCAGTTAGAGACGAAAAGGAGATCTAGGAGTCCCCGGGCATAAGATCTTTCAGCATGGATAGCCCCTCCCTCTCCCACGCCTGGACCCCAACTCCAGCATGTAAGGGAGGAGGGCCCTCAAGGGGATCCTAGACAGGGGGAGAGAGGTCCAGCCAGCCGGGGTCCCTCTCCAACAGGTAAGCAACGAACGAATCGTTGCCAGTTTTGGACTTCCATGGACAGGAGCTAAGGATTCCGCAGCAAGAAGAAGCTGCAGTGAACTGCCGCCAAAGGAGCCCTCCTCAATCTCCAACCATCTCCGATTAGCTGACTTATTCCACCAAATTTTCGCTTCCTCAAGAATGCAAGACTCTGATGGAGGGAACCCCCCTTCCCCCCCCCCGAGAAAAGGGAAGGTATAGTATCCATCTAGCCACTCTAGGCTGCTTGGTAGCCAAAATGTAAGCGTTGGTAAGCATTGAAGGTCAGCCAGCATCCGACGGGGAAAGAGCAGGGGAACACAACGAAAAGTGTAAAGAAGTTTCGGTAGTAACAGCATTTTAAAAGCCTGGATCCGCACGACCCATGACAATGCTTTCAAAGGATGTGAGGCAAGAGCCCCAGAAATAGCAGCCCTCAAGGCGGCGTAATTTTTAGCAACAAGATCATCTGATCTGCAGAGGGTTACAGTGCCTACAAGTAGTCTTCAACCCCCTGCAGATTTAGCTGGTTGACACATGCGGAATTAACTTGGCATTGTGACATTTGGACTGTAGATCAGCCTGGAAGTGGGAAATGCACTGCAGCCAAAAAGATTTTTTAATTTTTTTTTTAAAGCGTTAAAAGTTAGTTCAGAGGGTCATTTTTTATTCAACCCCTCAAACCACCAGCATTCTGTTTGGTCCCCCTAAAGTATTAAGAAGTAGTTCAGGCACAAAGAACAATGAGCTTCACATGTGTGGATTAATTATCTCTTTTGCCAGCCTTTTCTGACTATTTAAGACCCTCCCCAACCTTGTGAACAGCACTCATACATGGTCAACATGGGAAAGACAAAGGAGCATTCCAAGGCCATCCGAGAAAAGATCGTGGAGGGTCACAAGGCTGGCAAGGGGTACAAAACCCTTTCCAAGGAGTTGGGTCTACCTGTCTCCACTGTTGGGAGCATCATCCGGAAGTGGAAGGCTTATGGAACTACTGTTAGCCTTCCACGGCCTGGACAGCCTTTGAAAGTTTCCTCCCGTGCCGAGGCCAGGTTTGTCCAAAGAGTCAAGGCTAACCCAAGGACAACAAGGAAGGAGCTCCGGGAAGATCTCATGGCAGTGGGGACATTGGTTTCAGTCAATACTATAAATAACGTACTCCACCGCAATGGTCTCCGTTCCAGATGAGCCCGTAAGGTACCTTTACTTTCAAAGCGTCATGTCAAGGCTCGTCTACAGTTTGCTCATGATCACTTGGAGGACTCTGAGACAGACTGGTTCAAGGTTCTATGGTCTGATGAGACCAAGATCGAGATCTTTGGTTGCCAACCACACACGTGACGTTTGTAGGGATGGTATTCTTGGGGTCGTATGCAGTGCCATCCAGTCTCCAGTCAAGCATGGTGGTGGCAGCATCATGCTGTGGGGCTGTTTCTCAGCCAAGGGGCCTGGCCATCTGGTCCATCTGAATTCGAAGATGGATAGCACGGCCTACCTGGAGATTTTGGCCAAGAACCTCCGCTCCTCCATCAAGGATCTTAAGATGGGTCGTAATTTCATCTTCCAACAAGACAACGACCCAAAGTACACAGCTAAGAAAACCAAGGCCTGGTTCAAGAGGGAAAAAATCAAGGTGATGGAGTGGCCTAGTCAGTCTCCTGACCTTAACCCAATTGAAAACTTGCGGAAGGAGCTCAAGATTAAAGTCCACATGTGACACCCAAAGAACCTAGATAACTTGGAGAAGATCTGCATGGAGTAGTGGGCCAAGATAACTCCAGAGACCTGTGCCGGCCTGATCAGGTCTTATAAAAGACGATTATTAGCTGTAATTGCAAACAAGGGTTATTCCACAAAATATTAAACCTAGGGGTTGAATAAAAATTGACCCACACTTTTATGTTTAAAATTTATTAAAATTCAACTGAGCAACATAACTTTTTGGTTTGTAAAATGTATGCTTCTGTTAATAAATCCTACTCTCGTTTGCAGTTTGAAGGCCCTAACTTATTTGCATCTTATCAAACCACCTAAATCAGCAGGGGTTGAATACTACATGTAGGCACTGTATACCCAGATAGGGAATGCCCTCCTAATGCCATTTGAAGGGGTATGTAGCTTCCCAACATTGAATGTCCGGCAGGGAAAGATTAAACGGCAGAATCACTGATTTAGAGGCATTTAATTTGTACATTGAAACTGCAGCATAGGATCGGAGGAGCTCCACAACAACTGGAAGGGATGATTCAATTTCCGCACAAGTGATAATGATATCGTCCGCATACAGACCTACCACATGGACTTCACGTCCAACCATGATACCCCGAATCCGCAGATGGGTTCGGCGTGCGACCGCCAGTGGTTCCACCGCCAGGGCAAAAGTCACAGGTGACAAGGGACAACCGTGGCGTGTACCATTTGTGATCTTAAAGCTACAAGACAGGAAACCCGAGGATAAGACCCGAGCATTGGGGTTGGAGTATAACGACATCAGTGCCTTGAGGAACTGACAGGACAGTCCGAACCTACGTAAAGTCACCTCCCGGTACCCCCAATGCACCCTGTCAAACGCCTTCTCCGTGTCCAGAGACAGGAATGCACTGGGGGACCCCCTTGTTCCGCCACTTGAATAAGGTCAATCATCCTCCGGGTTCCATCCTTCGCTTGTCTGCCGGCCACGAATCCGACCTGATCCAGGTTGACCAGAGTTGGGACCACCTCCGAGAGCCTATTTGCCAGTAGTTTAGCGAAGATCTTAGTATCGCAGTTCAGGAGTGAGATAGGGCGGTAGCTTGCCGGGTGATCTGGAGGTTTTCCGGGTTTGGGAATAGTTACAATTATAGCCTCAAGAAAGTCAGAGGAAATAACACCGCACTCCCACCAGGAATTAAATAATCTGAGCAGGTAGGGAGCCAGGGAGGGCCCAAAGGACTTATAGTACTCATTTGGGAACCCATCCGGGCCCGGGGTCGAAAAGGATTTTGTGTTCCTGATCACCTCCAGCACCTCACTTACAGTAAATGGGGCATTCAACTGATCTCTCCGATCTGCCATCAGAGTCGGGAGATCCAGAGAGGCCAGGAATCCCTCGATGAGATCCGGCGTGGGGCACGGTGTATCCCCATCCTCTTTTAAATTGTAGAGGCGCTCATAATAAGATGCAAATTCATTCACTATATCCTGAGGAATGAGAACCTCTACTCCATCTCCTCGTCTGAGACTACCAATGGCCGCATTTGCTGCCCTTTTCCTGATCCTCCCGGCTAACAGGGCCCCAGCCCTATCTCCCGCCTCATAGTGTGCCAACCTAGTCCTCCTAAGTGCTTTGTTGTGCTGCTCCAGCAGAGAGGCCCACAATTGAGTTCTGACGGAGAAAATCTGGGAGGAGAGAGAGAAGTGGAAGAAGCTTCCTTATTCCTCTCCTCCAATCTCCTGAGTTCCGTCAAGAGGTCCAATCTCAACAGAGCTCTTGACCTCTTGCGTCTGGCCGCCTGCTGCAAGAACAGCCCGCGGAGCACCGCCTTGTGAGAGGCCCGGCTCTTCAGGTTTGAAGGCCCATATGAGTTTGGATGCAGCTGGCTAGCTAACTGATAAAGGCGTGGCCTCCATTCCACGCCACATTCACTCCCAGTTGACCTCCTGCTGCCACTTTTCAAAGTAATTGGCCTTAGGCCCAAGCTTGGGTGATGGCTTCCACAATCCAAATCTCCTCAAGAAAAGAGACAGGATGGGGTGGTTCATGCTGTATTGGATAGTTGCTTGGAGTGATAGGGTCAAAACATGACACTCATACACAAGATAATCTTCTGGCATCTGAGCCCAGATCTGGATCCTGACCTCGATGCATATGAAGCCCAATGTGGGTAACATGGAACTCCAGGACATATATGTGTCCTGTGCGGACTTTTCTGCTTCTGGAACTTAAGCACCATCTGCCCTTGTAGCAGTGAGGAAGTTTATATCCTCCAGAGCTGGCGTGTCTTGTAGTGGATCCATGATTAATTTCCCTCAATTGCTGCACACTGTTGGCAAACATTAGCAAACTGTAGCAGAGTGTTGCTGTGTTGTACTCACTACACTGCCAAGATGGTTTTACGGTGACACCTTTTTGCTTTGCCTGGGGTCCCTACTCTTCCTGTGCCAGGATCCAATCACTTACTGGATATTACATTTTGCACAATCTTGTTGCAAACTCCTCATTAACCAACCCCCCCATGAGGTGGGCTGCAAAAGGCACCTGCCCTACATTACAAATTCCATTCCCCATGTCACAGGTAACACCTTAGCTTGCGATTGAAGCTTGATATATTTGGAGGGGAAGTAATGAAAACAAATAAGTTTATTCAGCTCACCATCAATTCATCTGAGTTGCTGAATAAGACTAGTGGACAGCAATGCAATGACAGGTTCAATATTAATGGTACATATAACACACTTGTGCACATTCCGAAAATCTGTCTTCTAAATGTATGGAAGGAAATGTGTGTTTATGTGCTGTAATTTGCTTTAGACACTTTTCACCAGACTGCAGACTCTGAGTTTACTCAAGAGCTCCCAATATAATGTAAACACAAGAAAGTATTTAGTCCATTTTATAAAAAATAAAGTGAACCTCACTGTTAAATCAGGGGAAACATATATACAGTATCTAGCAAGAATATTGTGTTTTACTTAGAGGCACAGGCATAATAGTCACATGTGGTGTCACTTCAATTGTTAACAACATTTCAGCAATACGGCATTAGAGACTTTGACACTCCATTCTTTCAATCTGCCCTTCACTTACCACAACTCATTTTCAGTTGTATCTGTGTCCCAGCCTGGCAAATCCAGTATTTTGTCACTAAAACGTCAAGGTCTGGCCTATACATTGCTCCTTCAGCAACACTATGCCTGTGCTAGGTTTACCCACAACCCACAAATGTACATCCTTGTTCTCTAGGCCATATATGTACTGCATTTAAGCTCGTCTTCCATGTTTTTTCACATGATCCAGGATTTTCTGCCCATAGTGCCCATTCAGCACCGTTATCAGGCTTGTTACCTCAGAAAATCTCTTACTTGCACACACCCGATATAAAGCCTAGTCAGTTACTCTCCCTGTGACTGGCTTCACTCTGATCCCTCCACCCTTAGGCCTCCTTCACGTGCACATGTTTTGGTTAGATGTGGCATCTGTTTTTTTCATGGATACCACACGTACATATTATAACCTATGGTGTACTTCACATGTCCATATTTTCACATATGTTAATCACATGGAGACATGTCAATTTTTTTCTCCGGCAGCCCAGATGACAAGGGCTAATACAAGTTCATGGATTCATGAAACACATGTAAATCACCCAGATTACATCCATGTGCAGTCCGTGTGCTGTATGTGTTTAGCATTGCAAAATGTAACTAATACTATTACATAATAAATAAACTTGATATTATTTTGTAATTTAGTTAGTTGGTGAGTTTTGTATTATCTGTTGAATTATTACTATTATCTGTACCATTACACATTGAACAGTATACATATCATTAGATCTCTATATTATTAAAGATTTAGAAAAAAATCTTCTTCTAAAAAATTCCCTGTCTGAAACAAGGCCCAATATTCCATTATATGCTTCATTATATTTTTAATAAGGTTTCATTAGTGTTTCAAGAACTAGGAAAATGATAATGTTCTCTCCAGAGGCTACATAATCGCCATTTAGAACTGTTTTCTGGCTGGATCGTAAGGTTGGTCATAGTATGCAGATGCCAAGTCTATGATATGCGAATATATACCTAGGACTGAATAGCAAGTCACTAAGGCACTCATTGTCCACTTTAGTGACCATTACTAAGAACATAACATTGTATTTTCTTCCTTTAAATATGGCTAAATCTACCTTTATGCTGAAAGAATATTATTAACGAGCATACAGAAGACTGCCCAGTTCATGATAATCTTTGAGGGTAAATAGGCATCCAATCACCGAATGATCAAGCAAAATTCTTTAGCTGAAATATTTTGTGCAGCATAAAAGACTATCATTCTAATCACTGCAGAAATATAGCTACAGGTTCTGCTATAAGGAGGTAAAACACATCTGAGTGGACCCATGACCTAAGTAACCATGAATACAACTATGGTGACACACCGTAGTCATAGTGTAAGGGAATCCCAGCAGGTAATCATGCAGGTAGTGTAAATAAAATCACTATGGAAAGACTAAGAGCGATATTACTGCATATTGATAGATACCGGTCTTGCAGAACATTTTAAGAGAGTACCATATTGTTATAGAAAGTGATAGTTATACAACTTATTTTATGGAGTCGTTCTCTTTTCCAGTCTTTTTCATCTGGCTTAAATCATCATTAATACTTTTTCCAACCATGACTCATCTTATGAGTTTACAATACAGACAATTGGCTTATCACACTTCCAAATCAGCTAAAAATCGTCATTCTAGTCATATCGCAAAGCTGAGCCTTTGTCTCTATTACTAACCTTGTGGTGTGGTAACAGATAACAATGCTTCTCTTAGGGTACCTTTACACACGGCTACATTTGTAGCTTGTCACCAGGTAACTTACTGGTTGCAGTGAAATCATGGATACATGGTCCTATCTTGTTGCTCTGTACAAATGGAATCATGTATCCATGATTTCACTGCAACCAGTAAGTTACCTGGTGACAAGCTACAAATGTAGCCATGTGTAAAGGTACCCTCAGTGTCTCATATAATATCGCCCTGCCCTATGCCCGTTGCAAATTAAACAGCCAACTTTGTTCCTTCTATTTGGGAAAATTGCCTGTTATAAAAATATTATTCTTAAAATCCTCTGTGATTGCCCTAGAAAGTAATATTCCCTTCTTTATTCCCTGATGGTTATAATAAAAAGGACCTGTCACCCCCCTGGTGCATGGCAAACTAAATGCAGCACTGAATGCAACATGTCTGCTGCATTCAGGGAAGGGGTCCCCATGTCTCTTACCCCCTGTAAACTTTAAAAAAGACTTTAGAAACCTTACAGTTCAGAGGTCGCCTAGGTGGGATCTTATTAAGAGGTCCTTGCTCCTGGCACAGTCCTCCCTGCCTCCCCCTTGTGTATTCCGCCCCTTCTATGTGTCTGCCGCCGCCTCCTCTTCTTCTGGGTCTGCCCTCCTCTTATGCTCCTGCTCTGTGTGATGTCAGGAGCAGAAGAGGAGGGCAGACGCAGGAGAAGAGGAGACGGCAGCAGACACATAGAGAGGGCAGGACATACAATGAGGAGGCAGGGAGGGCTGTGCCAGCAGCCAGAACCTCTTAAGATCCCACCCAGGCGACATCTTAACTGTAATGTTTCTAAAGTCTTTTTTACAGTTTACAGGGGGTAAGAGACATGAGGGACCCCTTCCCTGAATGCTGCAGACATACTGCATTCAGTGCTGCATTCAGTTTGCCATACACCAGGGGTTGACAGATCCTTTTTAATGCCATTTAGGTGTACAAGTAACACTTGCTAAAGTTTCCAGAGTTCCCCACATATAGTAATAATGTGTCTTGAGTTTTTTAACATACAGTAATAATGTCTCCTGAGTCTGACCACATAGTGTAATAATAGCTCATAAGCTTACCCCAGATAGAGGTTCTGCTTACATATGATAATAATGAGCCTTGACTCTCAACTCACATACAGTAATAATGGTTCTAAGCCCCCCATATACAGCAATAATGTCTGCGAGTCACTTCAAATACAGTAATGGCTCCTGACTCTCCTCCCACATGTGTCTGGCCCACAAGGGTCTGGGTACTCAGGTCTCGGGCGGTCGGGTGCATGGATGTCACAGGTGGTCGGTGCCCAAGCCTGTGCCCTTGTGGTGACAATAAAAAGAAAGAAAAATAATAAAGTTTATGAAGCCAATCGTGACGCCACCTGTAGGTCCAGTGACGGCACCGGCGCTGCTGGGATCTCTGGGGTGATGGGCGGCAGCAAGATGTTGTAGCTTTCTACAGGAAGAGCGGGTTCCCTGGGGCTGTAGGTTGGTAATGGCGGAAAAGCGCAGTGCAGTTGGAATGGGGCTGTGCAGCTTCTGCGGTGTGGTGCAAGGCAGGTAAATTGCAGTTCACCCGTAAGGAACACAGACATGTTACTCACTCTGAACGGGTACTTTACTCTGGTAATCTGCAGTCTTACAGGGTAAACAGTTGTATTAGTCAGGGTAGTGGACTGGGTGGTCCCTCTGAAGCTCCACTGGGGTTCCTTCTCTACACTTTCTCTGTCCTTTCTCTGTAGTGCTTTGCACAATCCCACTTCTTGAGCCAGGCCTGTCAGGTGATATGGGAACCCTTTATCTCTCCAAAGGGGTCTCAACCCTGTTTAGTGCTTCTGGTGGGGACCGCGCTTGGTGTAGGGCGGTTGGATCATGCTCCTAAGAAGACATTGACCACGCTGGTAATTTGCGGTTCAGGGATCGACCTCTGATCTACGTCAGAGCTGGTACTCCGCTTCGGACTGTGCCAGGGTGATTCAGTTACCCTCTATCTGCCCCTTTCTCTTCTGGGTTGGTTACTTCTCCTCATCTCTTGTTCTTCTGTTACTCTTTACTCTTCACTGTTCTTACTTTTTACTGCACTTCACTTTTTCTAGCTTTCCTCCCACCAGGGCCGGTTACCCTAGTAATGGGCATCTGATTGGTCCCCTATCACTAGGTGTGCATGTGTGGGTGTGGAGCTTCAGGTTTCTCTTACCCCCTACCAGGACAAAGCATACTGCAACTTCTGTTATGGGCGCATGTAGTAATACTGTCCACTGTATCCCCCTATATATACTAATAATGACCCCTGAGTCTCCCCACAAAAATAATGAGCAAGAAAATTAAGAATCTAAATAAAAAATAAAATATAACACATGCACATAGCCCTCCACGCAACATATTGAAACCCGAGGCCCCACGCAAAGTATGATCCCCCACTTAGTATGATTCCCCCAAACACAGAGTGATCTTTCATAGACAGTATGAAGCTTTCATCACATCACTAAGCCCACTCGGGGACTCGTATATGCTATTCTGTCGTTGTGTAGGCTACAGAAATGAAGCAACCTGCAGCCTACAGATCAGATAGTGGTAGGGTATGGAGCCCATGGGTGACTGTACCCCTTTCCCCTCAATAGGTACACTACTGGTCATATGCAAATATGCTGAGAACCAGGGACGGACAGGCCCAGGTGGCAAGGGGCAGGCCGGTGATTTTGCTTTTGCCCCCTTAATGACATGGGCCGGCGGCCGCAGCAATGATACAGCGGGACTGTGTGCAGGGCAGATGCAGTCCCTAAATGTATTTTTTTAATTCATTTTTCCCAAAAAATTTGATGTGGGCTTCGCCGTAAATTTGTGTCCAGCCGGGTACAGCAGGCAGGAACGGGCTGCCTCCAACGCCCAGGTGCCTATTTGTACCTGCCTGGAAAGAGAAATAGAAAGAGGCCCTTTTTTTTTTTTATTATTTCATGAATTTCATGAAATAATAATAAAAAAAAAGCGTGGGACTTCCGCTATTTTTATGTCCAGCCAGGTACAACTTGGCAGCTGGGGGCTGGAATCCGCAGCGCAGGGAGGCCCAAGCTTTCTGGGCCCCCCCGCTCTGAATTGCAGCCTGCAGCCACCCCAGAAGATGGCGCGTTCATTGAAGCACCATCCTCTGGCGCTGTATCCAACTCATCCAAGGCCCTGGTCCGATGTCTCACTGGATAATAAAGGGGTTAGGGCCAGCTTTGTGTTATCAGCTGGCCGTAAGCCCGAAATTCATGGGATCATACCAATATTAGACATGACCACCATGAATTTCTAGTGAATTTTGTAAAAGAAAAACACAACACACAGAAAAAATAATTTATTAGAAATAAAACAAATATACATTTAGACTCCATCTTTATTAAAAAATCCTCTTCCGTCTGACGTAGTCCAATCAGGTTTTCTTCTTTGGCTCAGCTACATCTCTGGTAAAGTACCTCTATCAAAGATGTAGCTGAGCTGCGCAGCCCTTGGAAAGTGCATGTGAGTTAATGCTGCATTAACTCACATGAACTTTCCTAGACAGCAGCTTGGCTTCTTCAAATGATCTGCATCAGATGATCATTTGAAATAACCGTCGGGAAAGCCAGCGGTGAAGACATTACCGGCTTTCCTGCTGTGTTCTGCGCTCCAGCTCCATGATGCCCTCTTCCCGCTCCTGGAGCTGCTCCCCCCGCCTGATCCTAACTTAGGATCAGGTGGGGGGGTGATGAGGGGGCATCAGGGAGCAGGGAGCGCAGAACACAGCAGGAAAACCGGCGGGGCAGTCTTCTTACCGCCGCCGGCTTCCACGCCCTGCTCCTTCGTTCCCCGCTCCCTGGTGCTGCTCTCCTGCCCGGTCCTGACTCAGGATCAGGATGGGAGGCAGCGGGAAAAGCGGAGGATGGGGATGGGAGGCTGTGGGGGGCAGAGGATTGGGCTGAATTATTGTTTAAAAGTCGGCGGCTTTTTACCGCCGGCTTTGGAACAATCATGCCCCCATTTCAGCCTATTCCTCTGCCCCCAGACCCCTTTATAGGGTCCTTTTGGTGATCGAAGTGTTATCGAACATAACCTTGAACTGCCGAATTAGAAGCGAATTGTTAGCATTCGTCGAATGACTCGAACACCGCCCAAAAGAGGTCGAATTTAAGATTGGTGAACATTTCGAATCGAACATCACTCATCTCTAGTTTTCATTGGCTGTAAGCCATAATCATCAACATTAACATAAATAAACACTTGAAATAGATTACTTTGTAATGACTCTATATTATATATGCGTTTCACTTTATGTATTGAATTACTGAAATAAGAAGATATTCTAAATCATTGAGATGCACATGTACGTGATGATTTTGTCTTGGGTGTAAGGTTACATGAACACGCTGCACATTTCTGCATTTACGCAGCGCTATTTTGCGGATACACAAATGCAGTGGAATGCAGTGAAACGCATTGACATTTGCTGTCACAGCAAAGTCAATGTATTTCACTGTTTTCCATTCACATGCTTCACTTTTTACACATCCGCTTTTGGGATGAAAAACATACTTAAAAAGAATGAACATGTTCATTATTTTTGTGCTTTTTGCCTGTGCTTTTACTCACCTCGCTACATTCTTCCTGTGATTGCTCTTCATCGCCACGGCACAGGACCTATGGAGGTCCAGAGGCTGCACCATGTGATCAGACATCACCTGGTGCTACAGCATCCTAGAGGCCCGGCGGTTTTGAGGAGAGATCACTGGTGGTCACCGGGTGAGCGTGGCTAGGTAAGTAAAAAATGAAAAAAGAAAAGCACAACAACGTTCATACACAGAATGGTGTGTTCTGTGAGGATCCTGCAGTTTTGCACCAAAAACAGGTCCTCACAAAAGGCATCAAGCTCACCAACATTTCTACACTTTTCATACCCATTGCACCTAGCAGGAGGCTGCTGGCTCCTCTGAGAAGCAACACATGTGTCTGGACACTGGTACTCAGTCTCCTGCAACTTAAGCATGGGGGCGATTGTAGCACCTGTGACCAGCCATGCTATCATGGAGGAGACTAGTGGTGTTTAAAGATACAAGGCTGCCATAGGGCATCAGCCACATAGGTCTATGTGATACACAGTGTCAGAGCAGCCTATTGGTCACGCCAAAGCTATTAGACAAAGCGGGCTGCTCCGCACCAAACCAAATACATGCATCACAAGTGACTGATGCCCCCCAGAGGGCCCAGCCTCAACGGCAAGCAGATAAAAAGATGCAACAAAACACTATAGATAAAAATGTGAGGTGTTTGTAGGTATTTTGGGCCGAAATAACGTAAGCTCGTAACCCACCGTCAAGGGCTCTCACCCTTACGAGTCCTAACCATATGTTTATCCATATGTTTGTTTGGTGGGTAAACCACCAAACATTTAAAGATTCACTGAAAATAGGACATAAAATTTAAAAAAACTCTCCAAAAGTTTGCCTGTTTTCATACTCATTGCACCTAGCAGGAGGCTGCTGGCTCCTCTGAGAGGCAACACATGTGTCGGGACACCGGTGCTCAGTCTCCTGCAACCCAGGCATGGGGGCGATTGTAGCACCTGCGACCAGCCATGCTGTCAAGGAAGAGGCTGGTGGTGTTTAAAGACACAAGGCTGCCATAGGGCATCAGCCACATAGGTCTATGTGATACACAGTGTCAGAGCAGCCTATTGGTCACGCCCAAGCTATTTGACAAGGCGGGCTGCTCCGCAACAAATACATTCATCACAAGCAGGGTCGGACTGGGGTGTCTGGGGCCCACCAGGGAAATTGACTCCAGGGGCCCACTCACCCGCTATATGCAAACACTTGTTAGCCGTTATACCCATTATAGCGGTTACTCCTGCACATCACTCTGCGCTCACCATTACTGCGATGTACCATTACTGTAGTGTACATTAAAGGGACACTTTGGTGAAAACAAGTTACCAACAATCGTCAGGTTCGGCAGGTGATCACTTACCGTATATACTCGCGTATAAGCCGAGTTTTTCAGCCCAAAAATTGGGCTGAAAAGTCCCCCCCTCGGCTTATACGCGAGTCACTGTATACTGTATACAATGTATACAGTATACAGTGCCCCATCTATATACAGCCCCCGCCGCAATCCTGTAAAGGAATAGGTTAGTATACTTATCCATCCGCTGCAGCTGCCCCGCCGCCATCGCGATTCAGCATCTTCCGACTTCCAGCGTCTCCTTCCGATGGTCGCAGGCAATGACGTCATTGCCTGTGCGACCGGGGAGGAAACCGGAAGAAGACGCGAGACGCTGAAGTCGGAAGATGCTGAATCGCGATGGCGGCGGGACAGCTGCAGCGGATGGATAAGTATACTAACCTATTCCTTTACAGGATTGCGGCGGGGGGCTGTATATAGATGACGGGGCACTGTATATACCTCTGGGGCATATACGGTATATGTGGGGCTGCTGTATACTACCACTGGGGCTATATTTACCTGTGGGGCTGCTGTATACTACAACTGGGGCTATATTTACCTGTGGGGCTGCTGTATACTACCACTGGGGCTATATTTACCTGTGGGGCTGCTGTATACTACCACTGGGGCTATATTTACCTGTGGGGCTGCTGTATACTACCACTGGGGCTATATTTACCTGTGGGGCTGCTGTATACTACCACTGGGGCTGTATTTACCTGTGGGGCTGCTGGATACTACCACTGGGGCTATTTTTACCTGTGGGGCTGCTGTATACTACCACTGGGGCTGTATTTACCTGTGGGGCTGCTGTATACTACCACTGGGGCTGTATATACCTGTGGGGCTGCTGTATACTACACTGGGGCTGTATATACCTGTGGGGCTGCTGTATACTACCACTGGGGCTGTATAATACCTGTGGGGCTGCTGTATACTACCACTGGGGCTGTATATACCTGTGGGGCTGCTGTATACTACACTGGGGCTGTATATACCTGTGGGGCTGCTGTATACTACCACTGGGGCTGTATAATACCTGTGGGGCTGCTGTATACTACCACTGGGGCTGTATATACCTCTGGGGCTGCTGTATACCACACTGTTGAGGGCTGTATACCTGTGCTGGGGTCCACCCTCGGCTTATACACGAGTCAATAGGTTTTTCCAGATTTTTGGGGCAAAAGTAGGGGGGTCGGCTTATACACGGGTCGGCTTATACACGAGTATATACGGTAGTTATTGGTGGAATCCGACCAATCAAAACCACATCATCGGAAGAATGTGGCACTTTTACCCCTTTTATTAACTGCAGCGGCCGGTAATGATGTGACCGCGGCTCCATTCATTATCATTGGAGCTCCCAGAAAAAGGCAAACCCAGCGCTCACAGCCACTGAGGGAGTGAAGGGATCATGGGCGAGCTCTACATCACTTCCAGTCTAATGGGACAAAACAAACCCATGACTAAGGACTGTCTTTAAGGATATTGATTTCAATGTGCTTTTTAATACTTTTCTAATATAATGAATTTTTAAGGATCTAGATCTCAAGACTATATGCTGGATATTTTTCTATTTTTTGGACACATAATGGGAATAAAAGCTGCACATTCAGCAGTTGCACCCTCACCAACTAATACCTTATCACATCCTTAGGCCCAGGGCCGTATTTGAAGTTCCTGCTGCCCTAGGCACTGTTAGCGGCCGCCCCCCCCCCCGTCACGGCTCCTCCCCCACGATGCGGCCCCTCCCCCGTCATGGCTCCTCCCCCCGTTGCAGCCCCTCACTGACAATCTTCCCCTCAGTCGCGGCCTTCCCCCCAAGCTTCATGTAGCTTCTCCCGCCACATTTCATCATGTAGTACATATAAAAGGTTTGTCCAATCACACTACAGAGACATACTGGTAGGATGTTTACATTGTGAGCCCCAATGGGGACAGTGTTGATGATGTATGTAAAGTGCTGTGGAGTGCATAGTGTAATATAAATGCAAAAAGTATTATTCTTCATATGTCGTCACAATACCGGGATCTGAGGATCTTCTATTTGAAGGTCTGGGGCTCTCTGAGGCGCTGTCGCTGCCTGTCTCGTTGTCTTCCTCTTTTGACACTGCAGTGCGGTGGACAAGAGAACATTAACTGGTTAATAACAAGAAGTATGGAGTGTGTACTAACTGAGCCATAAACCCCCCATACCATGTCCCGCAGACATTGTAGGATTACTATATGGATTTTATTATTAGTGTATGGACACACTGGCATGAAACTCGGATGAGTGCAATGTGTGATTTCATCACATTGCACTCGGATCAATGTTATTCAATGTCTGAGAGCACTGACGAGTGTCGGACGCTTTTTTCTCAGCCAGATTCAGGATGAGAAAAAAGTCGCAACATTCTGCGACAGTCTGCGATTCACACCGAGACTCACCAATGCAAGTCTATGGGTCCGACAAAATTACATACCGCAGACTGACAGCACATGGACCATCCGAGAGGCATCAGTTTTTTTCACTGATACATTATCATTCTGTAACTGAGAACACTGTAAAATGTTCCTGTAAATGATTCTACAGTAATAGCTGCTGAGGAAAGAACAGATTGCACACGGATGTGATCTGAGAGAAATGTCGGACACTTGCACAGCAGTTGGATGCCAAATGGACCAAAAAAACGATGACACTCATCCGACTCTCCTGGATTAGAAACGGACCGATTTTAAGACGGCGGGAGAGAGTGTACCACCATGTCCCCAGCTCCATGCTGTGCACAGACAGTGTACCACCATGTCCTCAGCTCTGTGCTGTGTACAGTGTACCACTATGTCCTCAGCTCCGTGCTGTGCACAGACAGTGTACCACCATGTCCTCAGCTCCGTGCTGTGCACAGACAGTGTACCACCATGTCCTCAGCTCCGTGCTGTGCACAGACAGTGTACCACCATCTCCCCAGTTCTGTGCTGTGCACAGACGGTGTACGGTACACTGTCTGTGCGCAGCACGGAGCTGAGGACATGGCGGTACACTGTCTGTGCACAGCACGGAGCTGAGGACATGGCGGTACACTGTCTGTGCACAGCACGGAGCTGAGGACATGGCAGTACACTGTCTGTGCACAGCACGGAGCTGAGGACATGGTGGTACACTGTCTGTGCACAGCACGGAGCTGAGGACATGGTGGTACACTGTCTGTGCACAGCACGGAGCTGAGGACATGGTGGTACACTGTCTGTGCACAGCACGGAGCTGAGGACATGGTGGTACACTGTCTGTGCACAGCACGGAGCTGAGGACATGGTGGCACACTGTCTGTGCACAGCACAGAGCTGAGGATATGGTGGCACACTGTCTGTGCACAGCACAGAGCTGGGGAGATGGTGGTACACCATCTGTGCACAACACGGAGCTGAGGACATGGTGGTACAATGTGCACAGCATGGAGCTGGGGAGATGGTGGTACACTATGTGCACAGCACAGAGCTGGGGAGATGGTGGTACACTATGTGCACAGCACAGAGCTGAGGACGTCCCAGAAGAGACAGACAGGCCACAGACGGGCGGCGGGACAACACTGAGCCCACCTGGGAGAACAACTCACAGCACCCAACACACTGCCCAGAAATCATATAGGACAGGCAGGAGAACTACAACTCCCAGCATGCCACACCCTGCCAACACAGGAAGGTGGTGGCAGCTGCATGGAGGCAGACACACGGTACAGCCACCATTATCACCACACACAGCGCCAGCCACAGCCCCAGTCCTCCTGCACCCCCTTCCTCCTCTCCTCTGTCCTCCTGCACCCCATCCTCCTCTCCACTGTCCATCCTGCTGCTCCTCTTGCACCCCCGTCCTCCTCTCCTTTGTCTCACCTGCTGCTCCTCTGTCCTCCTGCACCCCTGTCCTCCTCTCCGCTGTCCCTCCTGCTGCTCCTCTGTCCTTCTGCACCCCACAACTCACACACAGAGACACAAATAGAGACACATCACACACACACAACACACACAGACACAACTCACACACAGAGACACAACTCAGAGTCACAACTCTCACACAGACACATCACACACAACACACAGACACAACTCAGAGACACAACTCAGAGACACAATTCAGAGACACAACTCAGAGACACAACTCAGAGACACAACTCAGAGACACAACTCACACACAGACACATCACACACAACACACACAGAGACACAACTCACGCACAAACACATGATGTCACACATCACACACAGACACAACACACAACATACACACAACTCACACACAGAAGACACACAGGCACACAGAAGGTACACATACAGACACAACTCACACACAGAAGACAGGCACACAACTCACACACAGAAGACACACATATGGACACAACACACAGATACCCAACTCACACACGGAAGACACAACTCGCACACAGACGCAACTCACACATAGAAGACACAGGCACACAACTCACACATAGAAAACAAACAGACAACTCACACAAGACGCAACTCACACAGAAGACACATACAACTCACACACAGAAGACACAACTCACACAGAAGACACACAACTCACTCAAACACACATACAGACACACAACTCACACACACATTTTACAGATACCTTACTGCTGCAGCCCAGGTCTGTGTGTGGGGGCCGCTGTCATCCCTCCCCCCACCCCCATATCATATGGGGGGTGGGGAGGTGGGAGCGGCCCACAAAGACCACTGGGCTGCAGCATTGCATATGGGGATGGGGATGGGGATGGGCCCACACAGACCTGGGCTGTAGCAGGCGCTGCAGCATTGCATATGGCCCATATGCAATGCTGCAGTGCCTGCTGCAGCCCAGGTCTGGGTTTCAGACCCCACTGTGTCCCTCCTTGCTGCTGCATGATGGCATGACTCTGACCATTAGGTTGCTCTGCACTGTCACTGAGTCACAAACTAGTCAGACTCCTCAGAGTCTGAGACTAGTCAGAGATTCAGAGGCAGTCTGGGCTTTGCTCAGGCTGAGGCTGGCACTGCTGCCTGCTGGCTGTACTGTCTGTGCACAGCACAGAACACACAGTACCGCCCGCGCAGCCTAAACTATGATCCCGCCGCCCGCCTGCACCATGCTGCAGACTGCAGTGCAATCTGCAGACTGACTGACACCAGCAGCGGCGGTAGCTGAAGGCAGCTCCGGACCTGAAGCAGCCACCACATGGTCACGGAGCAGCACCACGAAAGGCACTGTGTCTGTGTCGGGACTCGAGCGCATTTACACATCACATAATTACTGTAGTCGCCGCCGGCGATTTACTGCCCGGGGGTGCTCTGCAGGAACTCCAAGTCCCCGACTCCTCCTTGGCGGGCTCCAGTGGCGTAACTAGAGTCCGAAGGGCCCCGGTGCGAAATTTGGACCTGGGACCCCCCCCAGATAATATAACGCCGCCTCACAGCCGCTCCAGATAATATAACGCCGCCTCACAGCCGCTCCAGATACTACAATGCCGCCTCACAGCCGCTCCAGATAATATAATGCCACCTCACAGCTGCTCCAGATAATATAACGCCCCCTCACAGCCGCTCCAGATAATATAACGCCGCCTCACAGCCGCTCCAGACACTACAATGCCGCCTCACAGCCGCTCCAGATACTACAATGCCGCCTCACAGCTGCTCCAGATAATACAATGCCGCCTCACAGCCGCTCCAGATAATACAATGCCGCCTCACAGCCGCTCCAGATAATATAATGCCATCTCACAGCCGCTCCAGATAATATAACGCCACTTCACAGCCGCTCCAGATAATATAATGCCACCTCACAGCCGCTCCAGATAATACAATGCCGCCTCACAGCCGCTCCAGATAATACAATGCCGCCTCACAGCCGCTCCAGATACTACAATGCCGCCTCACAGCCGCTCCAGATAATACAATGCCGCCTCACAGCTGCTCCAGATAATATAATGCCACCTCACAGCCGCTCTAGATAATATAACGCCACCTCACAGCCGCTACAGATAATAAAATGCCACCTCACAGCCGCTCCAGATAATACAATGCCGCCTCACAGTTGCTCCAGATAATATAACGCCGCCTCACAGCCGCTCCAGATACTACAATGCCGCCTCACAGCCGCTCCAGATACTACAATGCCGCCTCACAGCCGCTCCAGATAATACAATACCGCCTCACAGCCGCTACAGATAATATAATGCCACCTCACAGCCGCTCCATATAATATAATGCCGCCTCACAGCCGCTACAGATAATATAATGCCACCTCACAGCCGCTCCAGATAATATAATGCCGCCTCACAGCCGCTCCAGATAATACAATGCCGCCTCACAGTCGCTCCAGATAATATAACGCCACCTCACAGCTGCTCCAGATAATACAATACCACCTCACAGCTACTCCAGATAATATAATGCCACCTCACAGCTGCTCCAGATAATACAATACCACCTCACAGCCGCTCCAGATAATATAATGCCACCTCACAGCCGCTCCAGATAATACAATGCCGCCTCACAGCTGCTCCAGATAATATAACGCCGCCTCACAGCCGCTCCAGATGATATAATGCCGCCTCACAGCTGCTACAAATAACAATGCCGCCTCAGAGCCGCTCCAGATAATATAATGCCGCCTGACTATAATGCCGCCTCATAGCCGTTCCAGATAATATAATTCTGCACACACAGCCTGCTCACCGCACACACAGTCACATACATTGCACACGCAGTCACATGTATTGCACACACAGTCACATGCATTGCACACACAGTCACATGCATTGCACTCACAGTCACATGCATTGCACTCACAGTCACATGCATTGCACTCACAGTCACATGCATTGCACTCACAGTCACATGCATTGCACTCACAGTCACATGCATTGCACTCACAGTCACATGCATTGCACACACAGTCACATGCATTGCACACAGTCACATGCATTGCACACAGTCACATGCATTGCACACACAGTCACATGCATTGCACACAGTCACATGCATTGCACACACAGTCACATACATTACACACACAGTCACATACACTGCACACACAGTCACATACACTGCACCCACAGCCAACACATACTGCACGGTGCACCTTCTCTCCTGTGTGCTCCATGCTCCCTGAAGGTCTTCATGCCAGGTCCAGGAAGCAGTGACTAAAGCACTGTGTGAGGAGGAGGAGAGCAGTCCAGGCCGGGAGACTAAGCAGCTCCTCTTCTAAGCAGCTCCTCTTCGGCAGAGAGGTAGGCGTGCTGCTGTATGCCTCCTACAGTCCCCAGCCTGCTCCCGCGGTCTGCAATGCATGCAGAGGAAGAAGGGGGGCTTCCTTCTGTTTCTCTCTCCTGGGATGTCTTCTTGCTTCCCTGGGCCCCTCAGCCGAGGAAGCCCTCCTGCTCCCTCCAGGCCGGCTGCCTGGCTGCCTCCAACTCCAACTCCAACTGCTCACTAGTTCCCCCTAGAGGTCACTACTAGTGATGAGCGAGTACTAAAATGCTCGGGTGCTCGAAGCTCAGGCCGAGCATCCCAAGATACTCGTGTACTCGGCCCGAGCACCGAGCCCAATGTTATCCTATGGGAGACACGAGAATTTTTATGAAATGACTGCCGGCAGCATGTAGAAACCCTAAAAATGTCACAAAAGTCTCAGAGGAGTGCTGAAATGACATGAGGAAGACCCCTGTAAGCATTTCTCACTCAAAAGTCACAGCTGTGAACAATGTTGTCCAAGTTTCACGCCAATTTTACGGAGTCACCAGAAAACCTTCCAAAATAACACCAAAATGAATATTCAGGGTGGAAATGTTAAGGGCACATACCCAATAGTGAGATACAGCTGGTGTATGTTACTTTTTGTGTTTACATGAAAGATTTTACGTGAAAACATTGTGCGGCACTCCGATGTCCCTGAGAAGAGACGTACATGAAGCCCTGTCTTGACATATTGTGCCCATTTTGAGGAAGTGGGTCTATTGTAGTGTTTTTCTTTGCCAGGGCAGTCTAAAATTGGGAGGTATACCAATGCCCCTGGATAGAGACGTGCATGAGGGCCTGTAAACCTGAAGTGCCCATTGTAAGGAAGTGGGTGTATTGGAGTATAGCCCTTTGACAGGGCAGCCAAAAATTGGGAGGCTCCACATTGTCCCTTGATAGAGACCTGCATGAAGGCCTGTAAACCTGAAGTGGGTGTATTGGAGTATAGCCCTTAAGCAGGGCAGCCAAAAATTGGGAGGCTCCACATTGTCCCTGGATAGAGACGTGCAGTAGGGCCTGTAAACCTGAAGTGGGTGTATTGGAGTATAGCCCTTTGGCAGGGCAGCCAAAAATTGGGAGGTTCAACAATGACCCATGCATACAGACATGCAGTAGGGCCTGTAAACCTCAAGTGGGTGTATTGGAGTATAGCCCTTTGGCAGGGCAGCCAAAAATTGGGAGGTTCAACAATGACCCATGCATACAGACATTCAGTAGGGCCTGTAAACCTCAAGTGGGTGTATTGTAGTATAGCCCTTTGGCAGGGCAGCCAAAAATTGGGAGGCTCCACATTGTCCCTGGATAGAGACGTGCAGTAGGGCCTGTAAACCTCAAGTGGGTGTATTGGAGTATAGCCCTTTGGCAGGGCAGACAAAAATTGGGAGGTTCAACAATGACCCATGCATACAGACATGCATGAGGGCCTGTAAACCTCAATTGGGTGTATTGTAGTATAGCCCTTTGGCAGGGCAGCCAAAAATTGGGAGGCTCCACATTGTCCCTGGATAGAGACATGCATGAAGGCCTGTAAACCTGAAGTGGGTGTATTGGAGTATAGCCCTTTGGCAGGGCAGCCAAAAATTGGGAGGTTCAACAATGACCCATGCATACAGACATGCAGTAGGGCCTGTAAACCTCAAGTGGGTGTATTGTAGTATAGCCCTTTGGCAGGGCAGCCAAAAATTGGGAGGCTCCACATTGTCCCTGGATAGAGACGTGCAGTAGGGCCTGTAAACCTGAAGTGGGTGTATTGGAGTATAGCCCTTTGGCAGGGCAGCCAAAAATTGGGAGGCTCCACATTGTCCCTGGATAGAGACGTGCAGGAGGTCCTCAAAACATTTTTCCCATTGAAAAGGAGCGGGTCTCCTGTCGTTGTAATGCCCATTCTTTTAGAATGGGCGAAAAAAATTTACCACTGGGGGTATACCAGAAACAACAGCCTAACTATTGTAACAGTCATCATGGTGGCACATGAGGAGAAGGAGGAGCAGTCCAGCGATTAGCCAAAGTCCAGAAGTGTGTACCCATGGGTGAGTGGAGGTACATGGCAAATTCACAGAACAAAATTTTAATTCCGCTGTCATTTGTTGGTGGTGTGGTGAAGTCTGGCCCAATCCAACCCTTGTTCATCTTGATCAGAGTCAGCCTGTCAGCATTTTCAGTTGACAGGCGGGTGCGTTTATCAGTAATGATTCCACCTGCGGCACTGAAAACACGCTCTGACAAAACGCTAGCGGCAGGGCAGGCCAGGACTTCCAAGGCGTAGAGAGCCAATTCATGCCACGTGTCCAGCTTGGAGACCCAATAATTGTAAGGCACAGAGGAATGTCGCAGTACAGTTGTTCGATCTGCAAGGTACTCCTTCAGCATCTGGCCAAGCTTAGCATTTCTTGTGGCACTACCCCGCACCTCAGGGGCTGTGGTACGTGAGGGGCTGAGAAAACTGTCCCACATCGTAAAGACTGTTCCCCTACCTCTGGCGGATTGGACTTGTGCCCCTCTCGGCCGTACGCCTTGGTTGTCCACCGATTCCTGACCTATGCCGCTAGCGTTTTGTGAGGGGAATACTTTGCCTACTTCCGTGACTATGGCCTTCTGTAACTGCTGCATTTTGGCGACCTCTCCACCTCAGGAATGAGAGACATAAAGTTCTCCTTGTAGCGTGGGTCTAAGAGTGTTGCCAACCAGTACTGATTGTCAGCCAAGATGTTCTGAATGCGAGGGTTACGAGCCAGGCAGCTTACCATAAAATCAGCCATGTGCGCCAGACTCTTAACAGCCATCACTTCAATATCCATACCAACACGATGACTGAACATGCTGTCCTCCTCCTCCTCATCTACCCTGTCCTCTGGCCAGCCACGCTGAAGCGAGGGTATAACTGGTGTGCATGGCATATCCTCAATTTGGCCAGAAAGTTGCTCCATGTCTTCATTCTCCTCCTCCTCCTCCTCCTCGTCATAGTCCTCCACTGCACGTTCTGATGAGATGAGGCTGGGCTGTGTGTCATCACCCACACCCACTACTGTTTCTTGCTCAAACTCATCACGCTCCGCCTGCAACGCATCCTCTTTGTTTTTCAGCAGAGACCGTTTTAGAAGGTAAAGTAGCGGTATGGTGACGCTAATAATGGCGTCATCGCCGCTCACCATCTTGGTGGAGTCCTCAAAGTTTTGGAGGACAGTACATAAGTCCGACATCCATCTCCACTCCTCAGGTGTTATGTGTGGAGTTTGACCCATTTCCCGACGGCTTAGGTGATGCAGGTACTCAACAACTGCCCTCTTCTGCTCACATATCCTGACCAACATGTGGAGAGTTGAATTCCAACGCGTGGGGACATCACACACCAGTCTGTGGGCCGGAAGACGCAAACGGCGCTGAAAGCCGGCAAGGCCGGCTGAAGCAGCAGGTGACTTGCGAAAATGTGCAGACAGGCGGCGAACTTTTGCAAGCAGATCAGACAGCTCTGGGTATGACTTTAGAAACCGCTGAACCACCAGGTTGAGCACATGGGCCAACCATGGAACATGCGTCAGCTGGCCTCGCCTCAAAGCTGCCACCAGGTTCCGGCCATTGTCACACATGACCTTTCCTGGCTTTAGGTTCAGAGGTGTGAGCCAGTGATCTGCCTGCTGTTTCAGAGCTGTCCACACCTCTTCTGCATTGTGGGGTTTGTCACCTATGCATATTTGCTTCAGCACAGCCTGTTGCCACTTCGCAGAGGCAATGCTGCAGTGCTTCCAGCTTGGGACTGGTGTGGAGGGTAAAGTAGATGAGGATGCGCAGGAGGAGGAGGAGGAGGCTGAGAAGCATGACATTCCGGAGCTGTAGAGTCTGGGTGAAACCATGACTGAGGTTGGGCCTGCAATCCTTGGTGTGGGAAGGATGTGTTCCGTCCCTCGCTCAGACTGGGTCCCAGCTTCCACAATATTAACCCAGTGTGCCGTCAAGGAGATGTAGCGGCCTTGCCCACAAGCACTTGTCCACGTGTCTGTGGTTAGGTGGACTTTGGTTGAAACAGCGTTGTTCTGGGCATGTGTGATGCTTTGTGACACGTGGTTATGCAATGCGGGGACGGTACATCTGGAGAAATAGTGGCAGCTGGGGACCGAGTAACGTGGGACAGCAGCCACCATCAGGTCGCGGAACGCTCCCGTCTCCACCAGCCGGAAAGGTAACATTTCTAGCGCAAGCAGTCGCGAAATCTGATAATTTAGGACTGTGGCCTGTGGGGCGTTGGCAGCGTACTTGCGCCTGCGTTCAAAGGTTTGCTGAATGGATAATTGAACGCTGCGCTGGGACAAGGACGTGCTTGATGGTGGTGTTATTTGTGCGTGGGCAACGTCTGGTGTAGGGCCGGAGGCTTGTTCGCGGCCAGCATGGACAGGGGATTGGCTCATACGCACAACACGCGAAGACGTAGCAGTGACATCAGCAAGCACCGCTTCTCGACTCTGTTGTACTTCCCACAAAGTCGGGTGCTTGGCTGACATGTGCCTGATCATGCTGGTGGTGGTCAGGCTGCTAGTTTTCGTACCCCTGCTGATGCTGGCATGGCAGGTGTTGAAAAAGGCCTTTTTAGAGTCATCTGGAGCCAACTTAAAAAACTGCCAGACTCGGGAAGACCTAACATTTGCACAGGCACCTTGTGTCGTGTTGTTGTTCCGGGGAACGGTTGCCTGCCTTCTGCCTGCAGACACGACCCTGCTTCTTACTGCCTGTTGGGATGCTACGCCTCCCTCCCCCTGTGCACTTCTGTCCTCGCTCTGCATATCCTCCTGCCAGGTTGGGTCAGCTACTGGATCATCCTCCACGTCGTCTTCCTCTTCCGCACCCTGATCCTCCTCCTGACTTCCTGGCAATTGTGTCTCATCATCGTCCACCCCTTGTTGAGACATGTTGCCAACGTTCCCTTCGTGATAACGTGGCTGCTCAAATATTTGGGCATCTGTACATACCATCTCATCACCCACTTCAACAGGAGCTGGCGAGAGGCCAGATTCTGCGAATGGATACGTGAACATCTCTTCCGAGTGTCCTAGTGTGGGATCAGTAATGTCCGTGGACGTGTACTCGGCCTGGTGGTAGGAAGGAGGATCAGGTTGGGAAATGTGCGGTGCAGTATCACGGCTACTGACACTTGATCGTTTGGAAGACAGGGTGTTTGTGGAGGTGCCCATCTGACTTGAAGCATTATCCGCTATCCAAGTAACAACCTGTTGACACTGGTCTTGGTTCAAGAGCGGTGTACTGCTGCGGGCCCCAAGAATTTGGGACAGGACGTGCGAGCGAGTAGATGTGCCACTTTGTTATTGCAAAATTAGTGCTTGCACACGACCTCGGCCTCTGCCTGCACCACCATCACATCCACTTCCTTGTCCCTTGCCAACGCCCTTGCGCATTTTGCCTGTATACAGCGACGACAGTCTGGTAACTGTTCAGGTCACAGGAAAGTTGGATTTTAGAACCTGCCTGAATACAGCTATTAAGTATAACAGTCTGGTGACTGTTTAGGTCACAGGAAAGTTGGATTTTAGACCCTAACCTGTATAAAGCTATCAAGTACAACAGTCTGGTGACTGTTCAGGTCACAGGAAAGTTGGATTTTAGAACCTGCCTGTATAAAGCTATTAAGTATAACAGTCTGGTGACTGTTCAGGTCACAGGAAAGTTGGATTTTAGACCCTAACCTGTATAAAGCTATCAAGTACAACAGTCTGGTGATTGTTCAGGTCACAAGAAAGTTGGATTTTAGAACCTGCCTGAATACAGCTATTAAGTATAACAGTCTGGTGACTGTTCAGGTCACAGGAAAGCTGGATTTTAGACCCTAACCTGTATAAAGCTATTAAGTATAACAGTCTGGTGACTGTTTAGGCCACAGGAAAGTTGGATTTTAGACCCTAACCTGTATAAAGCTATCAAGTACAACAGTCTGGTGACTGTTCAGGTCACAGGAAAGTTGGATTTTAGACCCTAACCTGTATAAAGCTATCAAGTACAACAGTCTGGTGACTGTTCAGGTCACAGGAAAGTTGGATTTTAGAACCTGCCTGTATACAGCTATTAAGTATAACAGTCTGGTGACTGTTCAGGTCACAGGAAAGTTGGATTTTAGAACCTGCCTGTATAAAGCTATTAAGTATAACAGTCTGGTGACTGTTCAGGTCACAGGAAAACTTGGACTCCGATCTGGATCACTCTGCTTATATCCTCCTAGATTAGTCCTGAGAAGGACTGTTCTGGTCAGCAGCAGTTTGCAGCCCTGCTCCGGATCTACCTATGAGGGCGGCAAATCTGTCCCTAAGCAGCAGCAGACACTCTCCCTACACTCACTGTCTGGATGGCTGTGTGCAGAGCACATCGTGGCCGGGTCTTATAAAGGCTCGGTCACGCTGTGCGGGCCGGCCAATCACTGCAATGCCACAACTAACAGGGCTGTGGCATTGCAGTGGTCTGACAGCCAATCCCTGCATGTGGGCTGGTTCTCTAAAGAGCGCGAACATGCAGGAATGAGGACCACGAGCACAGCATGAGTATCGCGAGATTACTCGGTGCTCGCCGAGTAGCCCGAGTACAGTGGTACTCGTGCGAGTACCGAGCAGCGCAGAGCATACTCGCTCATCACTAGTCACTACATCTCCTCCTAGGGTTCCTCCCACCTACTGATCTAGTGTGTGGGTGTTAGCTGTAGGGTTCCACCTACTGACCATAGTTCCACTTGCAGTGGAGTGACTACACCGCTTTTCTGGGTGTAGTACCCCTTTTGTGGCACCTACATAGTGGGGAGCCACACATACTGAAATCGAGTATGGAGGACATATTGTCTATGTCTCCCAGTATTGGATGATAGAATGCTTTTCATTAAAACTACGAGACACAATTTTTGTTCACCTTTATCACTCACTGCATCTCACAATTAAATTATTTCTACCAGTATTCTTTATTACTTAACATTAAATAAATTATCATAAAGTAATTTAAATGTGATAATTTGTAATCATCAACAAATAGCTTTGTATTGCCTGAACAGACATAAATCCAATCAAGTGTGTCTTTGGACAGTGAACAATATTGGAAGGTGAAGCTATTTTATCATAGTAATTGACTGCAAATGAAAGCTAAAATAGAGAAGTGGAGAGAATATCATTGACTGACAGACAAATTAGTTCTGTTAAATATTACTTAGGCCCCTTTCACATCAGCGGTATTAGAAAAATGCGGCAGTTGCGGTGAAAACAACGCATCTGCCGCATTTACCGCATAACGGCTGCACTTGCGGTTCACTTGCAGCAAGCCCCATGCATTGTCTATGGGGCATGCGATAAGTGTGCAGCAGGTGCGGGAAGTGCAGTTTCGGCACTTGCGGCAGATGCGGCCGCGAAAAAAATGCGGCTGACCACGTTTTTTTTGCGGCCGCATCTGCCGCAAGTGCCGAAACCGCAACTATACCGCACCTGCCGCAAGCCCCATAGACATTGCATGGGGCTTGCCGCTGGTGAACCGGAAGTGCAGCCGTTATGCGGTAAATGCGGCAGATGCATTTTTTTCACCGCAACTGCCGCATTTTTCTAATACCGCTGATGTGAAAGGGGCCTTACTACAGCCTCCTGTTTGTACAACTGAATTGAAATAAGACTCCTACTCAAAACTATTTATTGTATTGAAGTGAGCTACTGGTAAATGATATTTTACTCATCTGAATAGGCTGATAAATATTATCCTATAACTTCAGTAGGATGATAAAAGCTGGTCATTTAAGTGCATCATACACACTACAAAGCTGTTGGACGAACATTTGTTCAGCAGACAGCTATGTCTCTCAAGTCTTCTAAACACATGGATGCTCTGGTTGGGAGAAAAAAAAGAGGAGAAATCTGCTTCCAGGCAACTCTGTCAGGGGCTTATCGCACTTTAAAGCTAAAGGATTGTTGAAATTGTATTATCAGTCGAGGAAGAGTTGTGAGGCCCCCGCGCATCTAAAGGTGTCGTTACACCTTGCGACATCGCCGGAGATGTCGGCGGTGACGGGTAGGAGCGCGCACGTTTTTGGCGCCCCGCCAGCATCGCCACCCCCGTTTACATGGGGAGACACCTCCGCCGATGCCGCGGCGAGCTGACAGGTGGCATCGCCGCTGGGGTGATTCAAAACCCCAGCAGTGATGCAGCACAATGGGAGCCTATGGCTCCCATTGCCTGTCAGCTCGCCGACGGCCGGTTACATGGGGCGATGTGTGCACATCGCCCCAGATCAGCCGCCTGGTTTCACATCATTGATGTGAAACCAGGCAAGCTGTCACAGCTGCCGACATCGCCCATTTACATTAGGTAACGTAGGGGCCTTTAGAAGGAAAGCCGGTTCTACAGAAATTGGTGGGTTTTATCTACTGGGTACTAGACTGAGCTTCCGAGCTGAATTATTGTTATTATTATTATATTACTATTTATTCTTGGCTCTTTATATGTGAAAAGGGGCATACATAGACAAGTACAATAATCATGAACAGTACAAGGCACAGACTGGTACAGGAGGAGAAAGCACTCTGCCCGCGAGGGCTCACAGTCTACAAGGGATGGGTGAGGATACAGTAGGTGAGGAGAGAGGACCCTGCCCATTAGCGCTCACAGTCTACAAGGTAAAGGTGAGGATAAAGTAGGGAAGGAGAGAGGACCCTGCCAGTGAGGGCTCACGGTGTACAATTAAAAGGTGAGGATACAGTAGGTGAGGAAAAAGGACTCTGCCCACGAGGGCTCACAGTCTACAAGGGATATGTAAGGATATAGTAGGTTAGGAGAGAGAACCCTTCTCGCAAAGGGCTCACAGTCTAGAAGGGATGAGTGTGTATATAGTAGATGAGGGTGCAATTGTGCGGCAGTATAGTGGACTGGAGTTACTACAGGTTGTATTCTTGTTGGAAGAGGTGTGCCTTCAGGTTCTTCTTGAAGGTCTGAATTCATGTTTTGAATTTAGAAACATGATATACTTGAGAGCATGATGCCATTTAATATGGTTTTATTGACTGATGGTCTATACTTTGACCACAATACCTTGTTGACTGAAGTCCAACTCTGTACCAGGCATAGTGCTTTACATTTCGTATTGGTTACATACAGTAGGTTACTCTAGGCCTTCTAACAAATCAATCTAATGAGTTATATTAAGATATAATCTGCACCACATTATTTTACAAATCCAGAACAAGAATCCTCATTTTTGAGGAAATGTAAGCACTGATGGAAGGGGTCTTTGTTTACTCTATTTTCTTACTTTGATGAAAGCTCCTGCCATTTTGTACCATAAACGTAATGTTTTTAGACAAATTCTGTGAGCATATATGGAAACAATAGTTCCTCAGTTTGGCATCAAAGCAAAGTTCTTACGTGATGATAAATCTATGTAAAATGTTACTTGCATGGTGTTTGCAGTGTAGTGTTTGCAGATATCTTTGTTTTGAAGATGCAGTTCTCCAGCTAAGCCATTAGATGTCATGAGGTACATGTATGCAACATCACATAACTGTTCTTACTATTTATTGGAGCCTTTTTCTTATAATTTTATGATATATCACTTAATAGTGGTAAAGTGTATGTAATTAAAGGTTATTTAATAAAAAGTATGTTATTTGAAAAAGAATTACAATCATTATATGTTGAAAAGGTAACCTGAAAAATATAAAGAAGTATACTTAGTTATAGAGATGAGAAAGGATTGTTTGAAATTCAAATTTCACATCTTCACCAAATTTTCCCCCAAAATTTGATTTCCTGCAAAAAAATTGCCACAAATCACTGCTGCAAAGTCTCTAATTGCCCAGAAAATACATGTATCACAACCTGAGGAGTTGAACCCATTTTAAGTTTTATAACGCAAGTACAGCCTTATTAACTACAAGTGACCTCAACCTATCTGTCAAGGGGAAAACTGATTGTAATTGGTATTGGTGATGATGGTGGCAGTGAATATTTCTGCTTTGACAGATGGACATTTCTGTGACACACACCTTGAATTCAGGATTTGTTTTAGTACAATAAATAGGCCTAAGGGGTTAAATATTTAAAAGGGAACCAGTCATTTAATTTTTGCCCCCAAACCTATCACTACCTGTCAACGCACTTTCCTAGTACATCTCAATTCAAATACGTTTTATTAAATTATAATTGGTAACAGTAATGATGCTAAACATTGCATGCTATACAAATCATCACATGTAAAACACAAATAAATGCATAAGATGAAGAAGCAATAATACAGAGTCTATTATATATAGCTTAAACTGTAGATTCCAATACAGAACTTAAGAACAAACTATATACAGATACAAATATATGGAAGTCTACAGAAATAAAAAAGAGAAAAGAAATTACAACAACAATCCAATGGTATTAGCATGTCGTCAACCATATCCCTTCCAGGCCAAACCACTAACGTTAGGCTAAATTCCAAGCATAACATCAGCTTATGCTCCCAACTCGACATGCAGACGGCCAATAGGCGTTCCAATGCTCCCATTTTGCAGTGAATTTGTGAGATACGTTCATTTGCAAGGAGAACGAATATTGGCAGTAATTATGGCTAGCAATTTTAGCGATGGTCTCTGGGACCGAAGAAGGAGAAGGATCCATCCAATGAGAGGCAATGGTGTATTTGAGACAAGTAGTATATGTTTAATTAGGTGCCTGTGCTGTCTAGCAAGGTCCTCTATTCCCACAAGTAGTAGCGCCATTTGTGCATTGAGACAAATGCTGAGTCCTGTGACATCATGCATGAGCTTTTGAATCTACTTCCAAAAATGTCTAAGAGCCCCGCACACCCATAACACATGGGATAAGGTTCCTACAATCCCACAGTCTCTCCAACATATGAAAATATTCTGGTCCTGGATCAAATGAAGCCTAATGGGGGTTAGATACCACCTCGTGTACAGTTTATAATAAGTCTCAATTAGAGAGACATCAGGAATGCTTTTATAAATATATTCAAGAGTTTTTGTAAACTGTTATATAGGTAACTCAGTTTCAAGTTACCTTACCCAAGCGTCTAAATGATATGTCTTGATAAGTGAATTGTATAGGTTGATGTGTTGATATATGTATCCTGATTTCCACAATATTAAGCTTTTAGGATACTGGAGCATTTGTATGATATTTTTGGGTAGAAAGAAATTTAGTTTGCATTTCCCTATTAAATTCCATATATAACTACAAATTTTGAGATTGGAATATTTAAGGTTATAGTTTTGTTGTAGGGTTTGAAATGGGATGAGAGCATTTGTCCCAATAAGTATGTCAGAGACATTTATAATTCTAGCTGACTTTCACGAGTTTATCTTAACGCTAGTTGAAATATGTTCCAGAGTTTCTATGTGCATCAAAGTCGGTAGCGATACCTGATAGCATTTTTTATTAGCATGTCCTAGTACATCTCTAACTTGTCTAAGCTAATACGATATTGGCTAATACTACAAGCTAAGCTGTAATTGTTGGATAAAACGACTTTGTCACTTACATTTTCTTATGCGAATGAGTCCTCTTGACTACTCTATGTAGTCACACTTGGTGGTCTCCAGGTCTTTGCCTCCCCCTCCATGCTGGTATCACACCCCATTGGGCGTGATAATAGATTTCCCTGGCACGCTCCTGGCTCATCAATTCAAATGTCGCCCTTCTATGCATACCGCTGCAGCAGTGTCACTGCAGCAGCTGCGCTGTCATTTCCACAGCTATGCATTGCGAATACTTTTGTGGTACACTGAGCGACTTCATAATGCTCAGTGTGCATGCTCAAAAGCCCTCACTGATGGCATCACATTACAGCCATTCATAGAAAATAGTTAGTAAAAACTTTTACAACATTTCTACTTTACATCAGCACTAGAGATGAGCGAGTACTAATATGCTCGGGTGCTCGAAGCTCGGGCCGAGGATCCCAAGATACTCGTGTACTCGGCCCGAGCACCAAGCCCAATGTTATCCTATGGGAGACCAGAGTATTTTTCTATAAAGAAAGGAAGAACAGCGCCTCACAAGCTGGTAGTTTATATCTTCAAATATTTATTCCATCCACCACAGCACAGCGTTTCGGTTAATAACCTTTTTCAAGTGCATACACCCCACAGATACATCATGTGTTTTATAGTATAAAACTCCACCCCCATTAACAAACCACCAATCAATAGGAAGTGAATGATAAACAAGGTTAAAAATCACCTATCCACTAGACATAGATCGACTAAACATACTGTACCATAATGGAGGCATATAATCAAGTCAGAACGCTCAGATAGTTTACACATCGTCATGTTCACTGTCTTTATAAGTCCAGTAATCCCAATAGAAAACAGTGGCGATGTTTGGCCATTCACAATCGGGCATTACCGGTCGTCATAGTAACTCCACGTCACACTGATTTTCCACCTATCGGCACCGTGTACTTCCGGTGTTCAATTGCGCACGCGCCGGCGTCGGTCTTCTATGTGTAAACTATGTGAGCGTTCTGACTTGATTATATGCCTCCATTATGGTACAGTATGTTTAGTCGATCTAGGTCTAGTGGATAGGTGATTTTTAACCTTGTTTATCATTCACTTCCTATTGATTGGTGGTTTGTTAATGGGGGTGGAGTTTTATACTATAAAACACATGATGTATCTGTGGGATGTATGCACTTGAAAAAGGTTATTAACCGAAACGTTGTGCTGTGGTGGATGGAATAAATATTTGAAGATATAAGCTACCAGCTTGTGAGGCGCTGTTCTTCCTTTCTTTATGGATGTTGTTGGAGCTAGGTGGATCTCCCTGGCATAGGACGTGCACCCAAATGTGAGGAACCCAGAGGATTACTTTTCCACGAGCTGCTGTGGATAACCATTTTAATTTCAGAGTATTTTTCTGGCATGACCCCCGGCAGCATGGAAAAACCCTAAAAATGTCACAAAAGTGTCAGAACAGTGCTCAAATTACATGGGAACCGCATGGGGAAGACCCCTGTAAGCACTTCAGACCCCAAGGTCACAGCTGTGAACAATGTCGTCAGACTATTACGCCACTTTTACGGACTGTCAAGAAAACATTACAAAATGAAACCAAAATGGATTTTCATGGAAAAAATGTTAAGGGCTCATACCCACTTGTGAGACAGAGTTGGTGTATGTTAGTTTTTGGATTATATGAAAGATTTAAAAAAAAAATGTGTGGCACTCCCATGCCCCTGGGAAGAGACGTAAATGAAGGCCTCTTTAAATAATGTGCCCATTATAAGGAAGTTTGTCTTTTGTAGTATTGCCCTAGGCAGGGCAGCCAAAAGTTGGGAGGCACTCCCATGCCCCTGGATAGAGACGTGCATGAGGGCCTCTTTAATGTGCCCATTATAAGGAAGTGGGTCCTTTGTAGTATTGCCCTAGGCAGGGCTTCCTAAAGTTGGTAGGCACTCTGATGCCCCTGAATGGAGGTGTGCATGAGGGCCTCTTTAAATAATGTGCAGACTGAGCGTGAAGGACCTGTGGTGTCGTCAGAGACACGTGACACCTCCTGTGATCTGCTTCCCTGGAAGCTCTCCGGGAAGCTAGAAAGACAAATATAAGTGCGTGGTGCATACAAGCACCGGAGGCTTCTACACTGGGTTATGCAGGCAGCATAACCTGGTAAGGTTAGTAAGCACACTAAACAACCATTTGATCCACTTACTCTACTGGATTTCACCCACAAGCGCTTCTCTCTTTTTCTCTTTTATCTCATTTTAAGGAAGTGGGTATCTTGTAGTATTGCCCTAGGCAAGGTTGCTAAACATTGGGAGGCACCACAATGCCCCTGGATAGAGGCGTGCATGAGGGCCTCTTTAAATAATGGGACCATTTTAAGGAAGTGGATCTTTTGTAGTACTGCCCTAGGCAGGGCTGCTAAACATTGGGAAGCACCACAATGCCCCTGGATAGAGGCGTGCATGAGGGCCTCTTTAAATAATGTGCCCATTGTAAGGAAGTGGGTCTTTTGCAATATTGCCCTAGGCAGGGTAGCCAAAAATTGTGTGGCATTCCCATGCCCCTGGGAAGAGACCTACATGAAGGCCTCTTTAATGTGCCCATTATAAGGAAGTGGGTCTTTTGTAGGATTGGCCTAGGCAGGGAAACCAAAAATTGTGTGGCACTCTGATGCCCCTGGATAGAGACGTGCATCAGGGCCTCTTTAAATAATGTGCCCATTATAAGGAAGTGGGTCTCTTGTTTTATTGTCCTAGGCAGGGCTGCCAAAAGTTGGGAGGCACTCTGATGCCCCTGGATGGAGGCGTTGCATGAGGGCCTCTTTAAATAATGGGCCCATTTTAAGGAAGTGGGTCTTTTGTAGGATTGCCCTAGGCAGGGCTGCTAAACATTGGGAGGCACCACAATGCCCCTGGATAGAGGCGTGCATGAGGGCCTATATAAATAATGTGCCCATTTTAAGGAAGTGGGTCTTTTGTTGTATTGTCCTAGGCAGGGCTGCCAAAAGTTGGGAGGCACTCTGATGCCCCTGGGAAGAGATGTACATGAAGGCCTCTTTATATAATGTGCCCATTTTAAGGAAATGGGTCTCTTGTATTATTGTCCTAGGCAGGGCTGCCAAAAGTTGGGAGGCACTCTGATGCCCCTGGATGGAGGCGTGCATGAGTGCCTCTTTAAATATTGTGGCCATTATAAGGAAGTGGGTCTTTTCTAGTATTGCCCTTGGCAGGGAAGCAAAAAATTGTGTGGCACTCCCATGTCCCTGGATAGAGACATGCATGAGGTCCTCTTTAAATAATGTGCCCATTGTAAGGAAGTGGGTCTTTTGCAGTATTGCCCTAGGCAGGGCAGCCAAAAGTTGTGTGGCACTCCCATGCCCCTGGGAAGAGACGTACATGAAGGCCTCTTTAAATAATGTGCCAATTATAAGGAAGTGGGTCTTTTGTAGTATTGCCGTAGGCAGGGAAGCCAAAAATTGTGTGGCACTCTGATGCCCCTGGATAGAGGTGTGCATGAGGGCCTCTTTAAATTATGTGCCCATTTTAAGGAAGTGGGTCTTTTTTAGTATTGCCCTAGGAAGGGCTGCCAAAAATTGGGAGGCATTGCGATGCCCCTGGGATGAAACATGGAGGAGAGCCTCTAAAAATTGTTCCCATTACAAAGGAGCGGGTCTCCTATAGTTGTAATGCCCATTCTGTAAGCATGTACTAAAACATTTACCCCTGGAGATATACATGAAACTAATGCCTAACTTTTGAATGGTTAAGGTCATCATCATCGTCATAAATATGATGTAGAAAAATTATGTTTTTGTGGCATCATGAACCACGGTCACACTGTTCATATGATGAGGAGAAGGAGGAGCAGTACAGCAAGTAGCCAAAGACATGAAGTGTGTACCGATGTGTGGGTGTGCGGAGGTCCATGGCAATTCACCGGTACAAAATTTAAATTCTGCTATCGTTTGGTGGTGGTGGTGTGGTGAAGTCAGGCCCAATCCAACCGTTGTTCATCTTGATCAGAGTCAACTTGGCTGCATTTTCAGTTGACAGGCAGGTGTGTTTATCTGTAATGATTCCACCTGCGGCACTAAAAACATGCTCTGACAAAACGCTAGCGGCAGGGCAGGCCAGGACTTCCAAGGCATAGAGAGCCAATTCCTGCCACGTGTCCAGCTTGGATACCCAATAATTATAAGGCACAGAGGAGTCTAGGAGCACTTTAGTATGATCGGCAAGGTACTCCCTCAACATCTTGGCAAACCTTGCAGTCCTTGTGACACTACCCCGCACCTCAGGGCCAGTGGTATGGGAGGTGCTGAGAAAAGTGTCCCAGATCTTTGAGAGTGTTCCCCTACCTCTGCTGGATTGGACTTGTTCCTCTCTCGGCCGGATGCCTTGGTTGTCCACCGATTCGTGACCTCTGCCTTTAGCGTTTTCAGAAGGGAATTTTTTGACTAATTTTGTGACTATGGCCCTCTGGTACTGCAGCATTTTTGTAGACCTCTCCACCTCGGGAATAAGAGAAATAAAGTTCTCCTTGTAGCGTGAGTCTAAAAGTGTCACCAACCAGTAATGAGTGTCCACTAAGATGTTGATAACGCGAGTGTCACGAGACAGGCAGCGTAACATAAAGTCAGCCATATGCGCCAGAGTGTTAACAGGCAAGACTTCAGGGTCCTCACCAACAGCATGACTGGTCATGCAGGCCTCATCTTCTTCCTCCTCCTCTCCCCTGTCCTCTGGCCATCCACGCTGAACTGAAGGTCTGACGGTTGTGCATGTATTACCGTCAATTCCGCATGAAAGTAGCTCTATTTCTTCATCCTCCTCGTCATAGTCCTCCAATGCACGTTGGGATGAGATGACGCTGGGCTGTGTGTAATCACACAGTATGGTTTCTTGCTGCAATTCATCATGCTCCGCCTGCAATGCATCGTCTTTGATTCTGAGTAGAGAGCATTTAAGAAGACAGAGACACAGGATGGTGAAGCTAATGATGGCGTCATCGCCGCTCACCATCTTGGTGGAGTCCTCAAAGTTTTGGAGGATGGTACATATGTCGGACATCCATGTCCACTCCTGAGGTCTTATGTGTGGAGTTTGAACCATATACCGACGGCCTAGTTGATGCTGGTATTCAGCAACTGCCCTCTTGTGCTCACAAATCCTTACCAACATGTGCAGTGTGGAATTCCAATGCGTGGGGACATCACACACCAGTCTGTGAGCCGGAAGCTGCAAACGCTTCTGAAAGCCGGAAAGGGCGGAAGAAGCAGTAGGTGACTTTCTAAAATGGGCACACAGGCGGCGTACTTTGAAGAGCAGATCAGACAGCTCCGGGTAGGATTTAATAAACCGCTGAACCACGAGGTTGAGCACATGGGCCACGCATGGAACATGTGTCAGCTCGCCTCGCCTCAGAGCCGCCACAAGGTTCCGGCCATTGTCACACACAACCATGCCTGGCTGTAGGTTCAGCGGTGTGAGCCAGTGATCTGCCTGCTGTTTCAGAGCTGTCCACAACCCTTCAGCGTTGTGGGGTTTGTCACCTATGCATATTAGCTTTAGCACAGCCTGTTGCCGCTTAGCCGAGACAGTGCTGCAGTGCTTCCAGCTTGAGACTGGTGTGGAGGGTGAAGTGGAGGAAGAGGAGGAGGAGGAGGCTGAGGAGCATGACGTGCCAGAGCTGTACACTGTGGGTGAAATGCTGACTTAGGGCCTGCAATCCTTGGTGTCGGACGGACGTGTTCCGTCCCAAGCTTAGACTGGGTCCCGGCTTCCAGAATATTAATCCAGTGTGCCGTCAGCGAGATGTACCTGCCCTGCCCACAAGCACTTGTCCACGTGTCCGTGGTTAGGTGGACTTTGCCTGAAACTGCATTGTTAAGGGCACATATGATGTTTTGTGACACGTGGTTATGTAATGCGGGGACGGCACACCGGGAAAAATAGTGCCGGCTGGGGACCGAGTAACGTGGGACAGCTGCTGCCATCAGGTTGCGGAATGCTTCCGTCTCCACCAGCTTGAACGGCAACATTTCCAGGGCAAGCAGTCGCGAAATGTGTGCATTTAGAACTGTGGTATGTGGGGCTCTGGCAGCATATTTGCGCCTGCATTCCAAAGTTTGGGGTATGGATAACTGAACGCTGCGCTGGGACAAGAACGTGACTGATGATGGTGCTATTTCTGCTTGTGCAACTGCAGGTGAAGGACAGGAGGCATCTTCACATCCAGTATGGACAGGGTATTGGCTTGCATGCACAACAGTGGAAGACGCAGTGGTGTCACCCGCAGACAATGCTCCTGGACTCTGCTGTACATCCCACAAAGTCGGGTGCTTTGCTGCCATTTGCCTGATAATGCTGGTGGTGATCAGGCTGCTAGCTTTGCTACCCCTGCTGATGCTGGCATGGCAGGTGTTGCAAATGGCCTTTTTGTAATTATCCGCAGACACCTTAAAAAACTGCCAGACTCGGGAAGACCTAACAGTTGTAGTAGTAACATCACTTGTGTTGTTGTTCCGGGAAACGGTTGCCTGCCTTCTGCATGCGGAAACCACCCTGCTTCTTCCGGCCTGTTGTCATGCTATGCCTAACTCCCACTGTTCACTGCTGTCCTCGCTCTGCATGTCCTCCTGCCAGGTTGTGTCAGTTACTGGATCATCCACCATGTCGTCTTCCACTTCCGCACCCTGGTCCTCCTCCCGACTTTCTAGCAATTGTGTCTCATCATCGTCCTCCTCTTGTTGGGACACGTTCCCACCGTTGCCTTCGTGAGACCGTGGCTGCTCAAATATTTGGGCATCGGTACATATGATCTCCTCATTACCACTTCAACTGGAGCTGGCGAGAGGCCAGACTCTACGAATGAATAAGTGAACAGCTCTTCAGAGTGGCCAAGTGTGGGATCAGTTATGTCCAGGGCCGGGCATTCGGCATGGTGGGAGGAAGGAGTATCAAGGTGTGGAATGTGCAGTTCAGTCTCACGGCTACTGACACTTGACCGTGTGGAAGACAGGGAATTTGTGGTGGTGCCAAACTGACTGGAAGCATTACCCGCTATCCAACTAACAACCTGTTGACACTGGTCTTAGTTTAATAGTGGAGTACTGCTGCGTTCCCCTAGAAATTGGGACAGGAAGGTCGAGCAAGATAATGTGGTCGTTTGTCGTGGCGCAATTCGAGCTTGCACACGGCCTCTGCCTGCACCACCATCACGTCCAGTTCCTTGTCCCTTGCCACCAGCCTTGCAAATTTTCAATGTTGTGCTGACTGTATACAGCTAAATGAAGGCGTCCAAGAAATGTTTTTTAGCTGGACACTGAGATTAGAGATTAAAGCCCTGCAGTGGACTGGTCAGACACAAACGATAACGAGAATACCAAGTCTTTTAGCGTATCCTAATTTACGCTACAACCTCCTGATGAAGTAGGCGGAGCCTATGAAATGCATTGACCCCGCCCACTCCACTCACAATCAGATACTGCTCAGCATCGCCCAGTGACTCACTTGACATCCACCCCGACAGAGGCCCCTGACATCTCCAGCCTGTGAAGCACATCCTGGGAGAGCAGACGCCGAGTAATACTCTCACCCGAAAGAGTGCCTGTAGTCAGGGCACATGCGAACCATTCCGGGCCGCCCAGACACCGCAGGAGTCCAGGAGGAAACAGCGGGAGGCCAGAGACTGTCACTACAAGCGAGTGAGTAGTATAAGCGTTCTTTCTGCAGCATAATCACAGCACTAGGAGTTAGGATACTCACTTATTATACAGCCATTTGGCAAGCAGCACTATCCACACCGGACCAGATAGGTGAGCAGTTCATAAGTGAGGACAGTCTGTGTGACAGAATTCATCTCAGCCCACAGGCACCAGAGGCAATCTTGCACTAAGCTGGGAAGGCAATTGATTTATACAAGCAGAAAAGCTGTGGCCACCTTCGTATACCAAAAGGGTGGGGAGGGGGAGGCAAGTAAAACCAAGCAGCAACACTCCACCAAGACCCAAGGGCTGGCACCAAGGCACCCTACACTACAAGGATGTGTATGTATAATTGGGTATACACTATGTTAAAGGAATGCATAGCGAGTTTTTTGGCGTATCCTAATTTACGCTGCAACCTACTGCAGCTGCACTAAGATGCTAAATGAATGCAGACAAGATTTGGCTTTTAGCACGACACTGAGATTAGAGATTAAGGCACTGCAGGTGGACTGGTCAGACACAAACGCTGACGAGAATATCAAGTGTTTTGGCATATCCTAATTTACGCTGCAACCTACTGCAGCTGCACTAAGATGCTAAATGAATGCAGACAAGATTTGGTTTTTAGCACGACACCGAGATTAGAGATTAAGGTCCTGCAAGTGGACTGTTCAGACACAAACGCTGATGAGAATAGTGAGTTTTTTGGCGTTTCCTAATTCACGCTGTATCCTACTGCAGCTGCACTAAGATGCTAAATGAAGGCAGACAAGATTTGGTTTTTAGCACGACACTGAGATTAGAGATTAAGGCCCTGCAGGTGGACTGGTCAGACACAAACGCTGACGAGAATAGCAAATCTTTTGGCGTTTCATAATTTGCGCTAAAACCTACTCCTGCCTATAGAGAGATAAATTAATCCCTAAAAGCACTGCTTTGGGATGGATGAGCCTGTACACCAGCCCCAGATGTGATGCAGGCTGGTATACTGACACAACGAAGTTTGCTATATATCCTGCCTCCCTGCCTGTATACAGCTCTATTAGTCCTCAGAAGGACTGTTATGGTAATTAGACTGGTAGCCCTGCGCCTACACTAGCTGAAAGGCCACAAATCTGTCCCTTAATCAGCAGCAGCTCTCCCTACACTGATTGTCTGTGGAGCAGAGTGACGAGCACAGCTCTGTCAGGTCTTATAAAGACCTGAAGACGTTGTGCGGCCAGCCAATCACTGTAATGCCACAACCAACATGGCTGTGACATTACAGTGTCGGTCAGCCAATCCCTGCATGCGAACTGGCTCTGTAAAGAGTGCGAACATGCAGGGAGGTGGACCCCGAGCATAGCAAGAGTATCGCGAGATTACTCGGTGCTCGCCGAGTACCCCGAGTAGCGAAATAATCGTGCGAGTACCGAGTAGTGACAAGCATACTTGCTCATCCCTAGACCTAGTTATATTCACCATGTGAATAACATATGTTTTGAGTTGTTCGAAATCGGTGTTCGTGGTTGTCTGCATGACCAATTCTCTACCAAGGTAATCTCGTCCTTGTTGCATTAAACTTTGGCCATATAAGGTGCACACTGTTTGTAATATGCAAACAATACAAGTGTGGTGTTAAGGCATGTCTGTGGTGAATTAGCCACCATCAAATACATGGCATACATAACAACTGCAAGCTTGCTGTCATATTACAGGGCTGACTTGTGCATGAGCGACCTATGAGACAATTGTGTAACCACTATACAGTTGTGTCCAAAAGCATTGACACCCCTGCAATTCTGTCAGATAATACTCAGTTTCTTCCTGAAATTGATTGCAATCAAAAATTCTTTGGTATAATTATCTTCATTTAATTTGTCTTCAATGAAAAAACACAAAAATAATTGTCGTAAAGCCAAATTGGATCTAATTCCACACCAAACATAAAAAACGGGGTGGACAAAAAAGTATTGGCACTGTTAGAAAAATCATGTGATGCTTCTCTAATTTGTGTAATTAACAGCACCTGTAACTTACCTGTGATACCTAACAGGTGTTGGCAATAACTAAATCACACTTGCAGCCAGTTGACATGGATTAAAGTTGACTCAACTTCTGTCCTTGTGTGTACCACATTGAGCATGGAGAAATGAAAGAAGGCCAAAGAACCGTCTGAGGACTTGAGAAACCAAATTGTGAGGAAGCATAAGCAATCTCAAGGCTACAAGTCCAACTCCAAAGACCTGAATGTTCCTGTGTCTACCTTGTGCAGTGTCATAAAGACGTTTAAAGTCCATGGCACTGTGGCTAACCTCCCTAGATGTGGAGAGAAAAGAAAAATTGACCAGAGATTTCAACGCAAGATTGTGCGGCTGGTGGATAAAGAACCTCGACAAACATCTAAACAAGTTCAAGCTGCCCTGCAGTCCGAGGGTACGACAGTGTCAACCCGTACTATCCGTCGGCGTCTGAATGAAAAGGGACTGTATGGTAAGATACCCAGGAAGACCCCACTTCTTACCCCTAGACATAAAAAAGCCAGGCTGGAGGTTGCCAAAACTTACCTGAGAAAGCCTACAACTTTTGGAAGAATGTTCTCTGGTCAGATGAGACAAAAGTAGAGCTTTTTGTGCAAAGGCATCAACATAGAGTTTACAGGAGAAAAAAAGAGGCATTCAAAGAAAAGAACACGGTCCCTACAGTCAAACATGACGGAGGTTCCCTGATGTTTTGTGGTTGCTTTGCTGCCTATGGCACTGGACTACTTGACCGTGTGCATGGCATTATGAAGTCTGAAGACTACCAACAAATTTTGCAGCATAATGTAGGGCCCAGTTTGAGAAAGCTTGGTCTCCCTCAGAGGTCATGGGTCTTCCAGCAGGACAATGACCCAAAACACACTTCAAAAAGCACTAGACAATGGTTTGAGAGAAAGCACTGGAGACTTCTAAGGTGGCCAGCAATGAGTCCAGACCTGAATCCCATAGAACACCTGTGGAGAGATATAAAAATGGGAGTTTAGAGAAGGCATCCTTCTCATATCAGGGACCTGGAGCAGTTTGCCAAAGAAGAATGGTCTAATATTCCAGCAGAGCATTGTAAGAAACTCATTGATGGTTACCGGAAGCGGTTGATAGCAGTTATTTTGGCTAAAGGTTGTGCAACCAAGTATTAGGCTGAGGGTGCCAATACTTTTGTCTGGCCCATTTTTGGAGTTTTGTGTGAAATAGTAACATAGTAACATAGTTTTTAAGGTTGAAGGAAGACTTTAAGTCCATCTAGTTCAACCCATAGCCTAACATGTTGATCCAGAGGAAGGCAAAAAAAAACCCATGTGGCAACACTAAGCTCCATATTGGGGGAAAAAAATTCCTTCCTGACTCCAGATACGGCAATCAGACTAATTCCCTGGATCAACGCCCTATCAAAGAATCTAGTATATATAACCGGTAATATTATAGTTTTCAAGAAAGGCATCCAGGCCCTTCTAAAATGTTAGTAGTGACTCACTCATTACAACAGCATGTGGCAGAGAGTTCCATAGTCTCACTGCTCTTACAGTAAAGAATCCGCGTCTGTGATTATGATTAAACCTTCTTTCCTCCAGACGTAGAGGATGCCCCCTTGTCCCAGTCTCAGGCCTAAGAGTAAAGAGATCATTAGAAAGGTCTCTGTACTGTCCCCTCATATATTTATACATTATTATAAGATCACCCCTAAGCCTTCGTTTTTCCAAGCTAAATAACCCCAAGTTTAATAACCTGTCTTGGTATTGCAGACCCCTTAGTCCTCTAATGACTTTTGTCGCTCTTCTCTGGACCCGCTCTAGTTCAGCTATGTCTTTCTTATACACCGGAGACCAGAATTGTACACAGTATTCTAAGTGTGGTCGCACTAGTGACTTGTATAGAGGTAAAATTATGTTCTCCTCATGAGCATCTATGCCTCTTTTAATGCATCCCATTATTTTATTTGCCTTTGCAGCAGCTGCCTGACACTGGCCACTAAATGTGAGTTTGTCATCTACCCATACACCCAGGTCTTTTTCAGTGACAGTTTTGCCCAGTGTTTTACAATTAAGCACATAATTATACCTTTTGTTTCCTCTGCCCAAGTGCATAACTTTACATTTATCCCCATTAAAGCGCATTTGCCATTTAGCAGCCCAAGCTTCTAGTTTACATAAATCCTCCTGTAATATAAGATTGTCCTCCTCTGTATTGATTACCCTGCAGAGTTTAGTGTCATCTGCAAATATTGAGATTCTACTCTGTATGCCCCCTACAAGGTCATTAATAAATATATTAAATAGAAGCGGGCCCAACACTGACCCCTGTGGTACCCCACTGTTAACTGTGACCCATTCTGAGTGTGTTCCATTAATAACCACCCTTTGTTTCCTATCACTAAGCCAGCTCTTAACCCACTTACACATATTTTCCCCTGTCCCCATTGCCCTCATTTTATTTATCAACCTTTTGTGTGGCACCGTATCAAAAGCTTTTGAAAAGTCCATATACACCACATCCACTGCATTTCCTTGGTCCAGTCCAGAACTTACTTCTTCATAGAAGCTTATCAGATTAGTTTGACAGGAACGGTCCCTCGTAAAACCATGTTGATAATGGGTCATGAGGTTATTTTTCTTCAGATACTCCAGTATAGCATCTCTTAGAAAACCCTCAAGGATTTTACCCACAGTAGAGGTTAAGCTTACTGGCCTATAATTTCCAAGTTCAGTTTTTGTCCCCTTTTTGAATATTGGCACCACATTTGCTATACGCCAGTCCTGCAGTACAGACCCTGTTATTATGGAATCTTTAAATATTAAAAATAATGGTCTATCTATGACAGTACTTAATTCCTGCAGCACTCTGGGGTGTATCCCATCCGGGCCCGGGGATTTGTCAATTTTAGTGATTTTTAGACGATGCCGTACTTCCTCTTGGGTTAAGCAGGTGACATTTAATTGAGACTTTTTGTTATCACTGATCATATTGTCTGTCATGGGATTTTCTTGTGTAAATACTGTTGAAAAAAAGTCATTTAGCATATTGGCTTTTTCCTCATCCTCATCCACCATTTCACCCAGACTATTTTTAAAGGGGCCAACACCATCATTTTTTAGTTTCTTACTATTTATGTAGTTAAAAAATATTTTGGGATTTTTTACTTTCTCTGGCAATGAGTCTCTCTGTCTCAATCTTTGCTGCCTTGATTTGCTTTTTACAAATGTTATTTAATTTTCTGTATTTATTTAATGCTTCATCACTACCTACTTGCTTTAATTCCCTATATGCTTTCTTTTTGTCACATATTGCACTTCTTACCACTTTATTTAGCCATAGTGGTTTCCTCCTATTTCTAGCATGCTTATTCCCATAGGGTATATATTGTGCACAGGTCCTATTCAGGATGCTAATAAACATCTCCCATTTGTGTTGTGTACTTTTATGTCTCAGGACATCGTCCCAGTTTATTGCACTAAGATCATCTCTCAACCGTTGGAAATTTGCCTTCCTGAAGTTTAGTGTCCTTGTAGCCCCTCTACTACACGTCTTAGTAAAGGATACTTGAAAGCTTATTAAGTTATGATCACTATTACCCAAGTGACCTCCAACCCGTATATTTGATATGCGGTCCGGCCTGTTGGTTAATATTAGGTCCAGCAGTGCCCCCCTTCTTGTTGGGTCCTGAACCAGTTGTGAAAGGTAATTGTCTCATAGTTTTCAAAAACTTATTACCTTTGCTGGAACTGCAGGTTTCTGATCCCCAATGTATTTCAGGGTAGTTGAAGTCCCCCATAATAATGACTTCTCCCTGAGTCGCTGCTTCATCTATTTGCTTTATGAGGATATTCTCCTCCACTTCCATTATTGTTGGGGACTTATAACAAACCCCTATCAGTAATTTATTATTTTTTCCCCCTCCCCTTATCTCCACCCACAGGGACTCTACATTTCCATTAGATTCACCTATATTATCACGCAGGATGGGTTTTAAGGATGATTTTATGTATAAACATACACCTCCTCCTCGCCTATTTGTACGGTCATTTCTGAACAGACAATAGCCCTGTAAATTAACAGCCCAGTCATGGCTCTCGTCCAGCCAAGTCTCCGAAATCCCCACCATGTCATAATTATTTTCCAACAAAATCAATTCTAATTCCTCCATTTTGTTGGTGAGGCTTCTGGCATTAGTGAACATGCACTTTATGCATCTCTCTTTACCTCTATTCCTTCCTACTAGATTGACTGTTCTAACCCCACCCCCCATGCCACCCCTAATTTTATTACTTGTGCCCAGGTTACTGTTTACACTATCTTCCCCTCCTATAAAAAAAATGATCAATGTTTTTCTTTTTTGCTTCATTCTCTTTTGTTTTTTTCATTGAAGACACATTAAATGAAGATAATAATACCAAAGAATTTGTGATTGCAATCATTTTCAGGAAGAAACTGAGTATTAGCTGACAGAATTGCAGGGGGTCAATACTTTTGGCCACAGCTGTATATATGCTTGCAAAACCATCAACCCAGGAATTTGATTGTTGGTGAGGCATGTGGAATATACCAAGGACACATGGATTGATGCCACGGAAAGCCATAATTGCCCTTGGAAGGAGCCATATGTCAACTCATTGATGAGTACCATGGTGCTGTGATCGTTGTAACCATGTTATCTGTAGGCGGCCAACATGTAACCTGCATGGTATGGGAGATATGTTAAGTCCAGGCCCAAACATTACGTTGCTGATAATAAGCAAAACCAAACACTTTGTTTATGTTTTTTTAAAAATTGTAACGGTTAAAATAACAGGTGAAGTGAACACAAATATCTAACAGTGACAGTCCAAAAGAATGTGCACATAAAATAAGAAAGGCTGCTGAAATCACCTTGCCCCACCACCCATCGGCATCTGACCTATGTCACACAGAAAGTATTCAGCCAATTGATTCCACGCTTCCATGCTTTCAAAAGGAGAATGAGCCCTACGAGTGTTGAGTACCATTCATAGGGGTCTATTGTGAGGGGGTTATGGCAGCAGACGAAATTATGTAAGCAGACACTTGCCTTCACGACACTATTCATGTTTTGGGGGTGCAATTGAAAGCATGAGAGGAGCACACGCCACTTTGAGGACGAGATCCCAAACACACACTCCTCATATTGGCATGCCCGACTTAACCAGGTATTGAAGTTACGCCAGGTCTGGGTGAGGGTGCGGCTTGCATAATGCTTCATAAGGTTCATGGACAGCTGGAAAGCCTCATCTGCTACAACAACATAGGGGAGACTAAGCGTCATTGTTCCGGGTAAAGGGCATGGTGGGGGGATATTGAAACTGTTATGATATAGGGCTATCACCATGTTGCAGTCTTCGAAGACACGTGAGTCGCTTGTGCGCGCCATACACCCCAATGTCCAAAGCAACAAATCTCCCTTGGGCATCGCCATTGGCCATTAACAGAAGAGAAAACAACTTCTTAAAATTTAAGAAGTTTGTGCCACTATTTGGGGGCTTGCGTATCCGTATATGCTTGCCATCAAGGGCACGAATACAGTTGGGGAACAGAGACACCTTGGCAAAACGGTTGGCATTTTGCAGCCACATTTCGGAGGTGGCTGTTGCAAACCAAGGGCTGAATTTTGCCCACATCACCTAGCATGTATCAGCATGATACCGCAGATGGTGAGCATCCAATCCTGAACTGTAGTGAGGCATGCATAACTTCCCTGGTCACCAAGTACCTGCAATGATAATGGTCCAAAGTTAGCAATGAACACACATACATGACATGACGGACTGTTGAGCATGCAAACATAACATGTGTACAGTGTGCGTGCTGGTAAAAAGATAAAGGGCCAAACAAACTTACGTCAGGGTCACTACATCTTTCTGCTGGGGATATGGCTGGCTGACACATTGTATCGTGCCGACAGATGTCTTCTTCAACCAGCCAGAGCAATCCTCAGAATTTTCTGGAATTTCAGTGGAAAGCCTTCAACGCTGTAGAGGACATTGAATGAGGCATTGGGGTCTCAGCAAATTGACTTCATGACCCGCAGCCGACTATGTCTGCAGGTCGCAACTGCCGCCAACGTAACATGAGGTAGCGAAGCTCCATGAACAGTGTGTCATCCATGATGCAGCAGAGCCACAAACGTCACACAAAATGCCTAATGACAAGACTCCACCAATCATCGGGGCATTTTATTGACTGATGGGTGTGGCTAGCCAAACAACATTAAACAACTTCAAAAAGGGTCCAAAAAGCTAGCCTATGCGTTAACGCATCCGTTAACGCATGCCACATATGTGGACCATGCGTTAACACATCCATTATTTTTGGCACCAAATCATGGCACAAAATGCATCAAAAAGCAAGCCAAAATAACGCATCCTGTAACGCATCAAACGGATTCACATCCCAAATGTGACGCTAGGTATCTTCTCCGCTCTACATTCCTTTTCTTTACGGACGTCTTTTCACGTATTTTTGAAGCTTTATTTACCTGCGCATGTAAAGGCAATCAACATATGTGATGTGTAATTCTGAACCCACACATGATAACACAAATGTTTAACAATGTATGAACCCCATTTGTGTTCCACTAAAATACCGTATGGCAGCTGAGAGGACACGCCCCTTTGTGTCTGTTTCCCTTTTCTCCCTTTTTGTCCTTTTTTTATGGACTTCTTGTTCTTGTTTTTTTTTGGGGGGGAAAGGGAAAAAAGTAATGGGTGAATGTTTGACAATACCATACAACTTTGACTAAAGTAACCACACACATGCACCAACAGTGACACATGGAAACTGACATTGAGTTTTGAATGTACACGTGGACTCACACACCAAGAAAATTGTGGTCTATTCCAAAGCTTACAGTACATTAGGTCATGTAACTAAAGCCTACTGTCAAAATCTGGATTATACCTGTACAAATAACATATATTGGGCAAGCAAACAAAATGGATGGATGTGTCACGCATGTTTGGCTGTTCTGACCATGCTGTGTGTGAGGATGCAATGGTATTAGAAGTGGCAAATTTTGGTGAGTTTTTTGTGGCTACAGGGCAAGATGTCACTTCCTGTTTTGCATGCCAGCATATTATCACGCTTGAGCAAGGGAACAACCGACTACAGAGTGTGCATGGCACAGACCACCAAGGTCTGGCACCCAACAAAACCAGGCTTCCCATCGGTCACCAAAACCAGAATGACCAGCCACCACCTCAGTGTCTACAGACCCAGTGTCCCAGCCAGTGTGAATTCATCACCAACAGCAGCCGGTCTCCCACAGGTACTAGCCCAGACACATCCCTGCTTAGCAACAACTGAAACGGTTCGCAGCTAGCAGATAACTCTATTAATGGCATTACAGAGGTAAGAAAGCTATTTAAAGCCAGGGGAAGGGATTCCAGTGAGTCACACATCAACCCCTCAACCAGAACTTAACATAATAGTGAATGCAGCTCTGAGCACAACACGAGGAAAGGCATCTTCACATCTACACTCATCAGCTCTAAGGTAAACTTTAACCCAGAAACTTTTCTAGGAATTTACAGGCAACTTATGGTTGCAGTGAAATCATGACACATTGTTCTATCTTGTTGCTGGTACAAATGGAACAATGTGTCCATGATTTCGCTGCAACAGTAAGTGCTCAGTGAAATCCAGAAAAGTTGTCACGTGTAAAGGTACTCTAAAAGACAAACCACACACAGCAGCATCCAATCAATGTCACCGCAATCTAAGCCGTGACACATATATAGCAGCACAGGTTCACGACCTATGACATCAGTGATTTTCAATTGAAAACACGCAAATATCAAAAACGCATGTGTTAAAAATGTTGCAATGCGTCGTCCAAAGTCACAATGTTAAAAAAAAAAGGATGCATTTTTGCAAAACAACCAAAAAATGCTGCAGACTGGTTTTAGGTGCGCTGACAAAAACGCATAGCACCAAACGCATTGCACTTTGGCATCGCGTTTCTTGCATTGGAGCCTATGGGTGCATTAACGCATGCGTTTTTCTAGATTTACACAAAAATAAGGCATGCATTTAGCAAATGCATGATGCAAGTCTGACCCTAGCCTAAGGCTATATATTACGCAAACCAGTCACAACACAAGACAGCGGTGCTGGCTGCGTGTCACTTGTGCAGTACCGTGTGTGCTATTCGGTGTGAACATAGCAACGCAACGGCAAAAACATTGGCCTGTAGGGGTAAATGTAACCCCAAAAATAGCTGGGAAAACTGTCACTACTCCTTGACCTTATACTTTCAGCTCTGAGAAGAGCTGAAATATTGCTGACTGTACTATGTGGTACTGTAACACTCCTGCCTGTCTCCCTGCACTACAGTCACCTAGTACTACAATAACGGTAGTTCTCACAAGAGCTTTTGGGTTTTACACAGGTTTTCTGGACGATTTGCACGAGCACAACTCTCTATAGCAGCTGCTCACACTCTCCCTACACTAGCTGTGTTCTGCATGCAATGTGCAAAAAATGGCGTCGGCAGGGCTTATATAGAGCCTATGAGTCCTAGGCTATGACTCATATATGACGTTGGGCAGCCAGCCAATCATAGTAATGCCACAACCAAGAAGGCTGTGGCATTACTGTGATTGGCTAATACTGGGCAGTAGATCCGAATATTGCAAGGCGAGTAGTGAAATACTCGCTCTCTTTCGAGTACCACCAGTATCGCATTACTCACCGAGTACCGAATACTTGCGATTATACTCACTCATCCCTAGTGTTAACCTTTCAGGTGCTTCACAGTAATTAATGTAAAGTGGAATGAAAAAAATTATATTTAACATTTTTCCTAAGAAATTTAGCTTTTTCCCCAATTTGTTCACTTTTAGGCTGAAGACACACTATGCGAGTTGCATGTGAAATACTCACATGAGTCTTGCATGACTCACCCGGCTCGGCCTTTGGTGGCATTATTGTACCTTTTGTAGTTTCCATGTTATCAGCATTGTAAGACCCTGCAGGGAGCTCATGAATTGGTCCTCTCCATTATAAGCAAGCAGGAATAGTCCAGTTGCTGTAAATACTGTCATGTAATGATACACTCCCTCTCAGTAGCTCTGTCCTCCCTCCTCCCTCTGCTCTCAGTGCAGGGTCAGGTTTCACTTTCTGAAGCTACTGTTCTGTTCAGGACAAGGAGGGAGAAAGCAACAGGTCTGCTTTATCTGATCTAGACTGCATTTGTTTCTATAAAAAGGAATCTCTGCTGTGCTCTGAGAGATCCTGTGTTTATCTGATCTCTTGGTTTTGCTGCAAAGAGAGAGAGGTAGAGAGGAGGATACAGCCCCCTCCACTGATGAAATTGATTTTATGAGTCTTGGTGAATGTAAGTCCTAGAACGTATGTATTGATCTGGTAAAAGAGTGTACTCAGTGTACTTCTCCATAGCATAAAAATATCATCAATAAAACGAAGCCAGATTAATGAGTTGGAGAGTATCAGGGAATTATTATGTGAGATATATAGCTCTTCGAATTACACCATGTATATATTTGCGTACAGAGGTGCAATGTTGCTCACCATAGCAGTTCCTTTCTGTTGGATGTAAAATTGGTCTTGGAAAATGAAAAAAAAAATGTTCTAGGACAATCTAGAGAAAGTCAAGGCAGAAGCTCTTTTTCACTTGTGTAGCACATTAGTGACACTTGATGTCAATAAATTATATACTAGCATTGGACACACAGGACTAACAGCAATAGATTGGCTTTTGAATAGTAGCACAGATTTTATGGATCTGAAAAAGAGCTTCTGCCTTGACTTTCTCCAGATAGTCATAGAAAATATTTTTTTTTTCATTTTCCAAGACCAATTTTACAAATACAGATATTATAATAAAATATGCAAATACAGGTGGTAATACAACAGGTATGATCAGACATACTAGTGCATCTCAATTAAATAGAATATAATCAAAAAGTTTATTTCACTAATTCAATACAAAAAGTGAAATGCATATGTATATATAGTCATTACAAACAGCGTGATCTATTTCAAAATGTTTTTTTTCTATTAATGTTGAGGATAATGGCTTACAACCAATGAAAACTCAAAGGTCATTATTTCAGAAAATTATTAGTCAACGTGTTTCAGGGCTCCCAGAAACACCCTAAAAATATATCGGCCATATTTGTAGGAACTATGCACATCCCAATGCCAATTTATATCATTTTTCATTGGTTCCAACATGTCTGAGGATATTGCTTTAATAATTTAATGCTTGCTCTGAAAAATGTACTTGCCACTGTATACACGCACTCCAGTGTCTCTGTTACTTATTCTCGCAGGGGTATGTTAGCTACAATGAACTTCCTCAGTTATAATTAGTTTACCTCACTTCTCCATTTATAATTTAGCTCATTTCTAATCAGAGTGTTGGTGAATTAAAATAGACCCTATTTTAGACATATAACTATGGATTTGAGTTTTTTCACAATAACCTTTGTATGCATTTCAATAACACAAATAAACAAAGAAAAGAAGGCAAATAGGACACAATTTCACACAAAACCTCCAAAAATAAGTCAGACAAAATTGTTAGCACTTTTTCAAAATTGTGGGTAAAAAACTTTGCTTTAAGCATGTGATGCTTGTTCAAACTCACCCATGGCAAGTAACAGGTGTGAGCAATATGAAAATAACACCTAAAACCAGATAAAAAGAGACATTGGCGCAATATTTGCATTATGTGTATGTGTGTGTCACACTAAGCATGGAGAACGGAAAGAGAAGAAAACTAACTGTCTGAGGGCATGAAAACAAAAATTGTTGAAAAATATCAACAAGCTCCAGAGATTTTGATGTTCCTATATCCATGGTGCGCAACACAATCAAAAAGTTTAAAACATATGGCACTGTAGCTAATCTCCCTGCAAGCAAATGACAGAGATAAATTGATGATAGGTTACAACGCAGGATAGTCCGGATAGTGGATAAGTAGCTTTTATCAAGTTCCAAAGAAAAGAAATTCAAGCTGTCCTGCAAGTTCAGTGTGCACCAGGGTAAGCACAAATTATCCATCAACATTTGAATAAAATGAAATGCTATGGCAGGAGACGTAGACAAATCTCACTGCTGACACAAAGACATAAAAAAGCTAGACTGGAGATTGTAAAAATGTACATGAGTATGCAAAAATCTTGTTGGGAAAAAATATTGTAGACAGATGAGTTCAAGAGAGCATTTTGGAAAAGCACAAAAAACTAAATAAGGCTGCTTTCACATCAGCGGTTTTTGCCGATCGCGGCATCTGCCGCGTTTACCGCATAACTGCTGCACTTGCAGCAGAGTTTCGGCAAGCCCCATACAATGTCTATGCGGGCTTGCGGCAGGTGCGGCAAGTGCGGTATCGGCACTTGCTGCAGGTGCGGCTGCAAAAAATCCGCGGTTGACCGCTTTTTTTTTCGCGGCCCCACCTACCGCAAGTGCCGGAACCGCACTTGTCGCACCTGCCGCACACTTACCGCAAACCCCATAGACATTGCATGGGCTTGAAGCAACTGTGCCGTAAGTGCAGCGGTTATGCAGTAATCGCGGCAGATGCGTTTTTTTCACTGTATCTGCCACGTTCGGCAAAAAACGCTGATGTGAAAGTACCCTAAGGCCTACAAAAAAAAAAAAAAGAACATAGTACCTACAGTCAAATATGGTGAAGATTCAACGATGTTTTTTTTTATTTACTGTCTCTTGAACTGGGTGTCATGACGGTGGCAAAGCATTATGAAATTGGAAGATTACCAAAGCACTTTGGGTCCCAATGTAGTGCCCAGTGTTAGAAACCTGGGTTTGTGTCCTAGGCCATGGGTGTTCTTGCAGGACAACGACCAAAAAAACTACTTCCAGAAGCACCCAAAATAGATGGAAACAAAGCAATGGAGAGCTCTGCAGAGGCAGTAATGAGACAAGATCTAAATTCCATTTTACACCTGTGGAGAGATCTTACAATTGCTGTTGGGAGAAGGCGCCTTCAAATATAAGAGACCTGGAGCAGTTTGCAAAATAATAGTTTTCCAAAATTCCATTTGAGAGGTGTAAGAAGCTTGTTGGTAGTTATAGGAATTGATTGAATGCAGTTATTTATTCTAAAGGGTGAGTAACCAAATATTAAGCTGAGGGTGCCAACAATTTTGTCCAGCCCATTTTTGGAGTTGTGTGAAATTACGGTATGTCCAATTTGCCTTTCTTTCTCTGTTTTTTTTGTGTGTTATTCCAATACACACAAAGGAAATAAACATGTGTAGGTCAAAACATGTGTAATTGCAATAATTTCCTGGCAGAAAACCTTCCTTTTCTGGCATGATTTCAAGAGAGCCAACACTTTCCACCATTACTGTAGGTGTGTAAAATTATTAGTGTTTAGAAATACACTCCAAACTAGCTTTTATGGGGACAAGTTATTAAATCGCATGAAACACATATTATTTTTTCAGTTCAAGGATTATCCCTTGAGGCTCTAAATGTTTAAGAACAATTTTTCTTATCTCAGAAGGCTGTCTCAGGTCCACCATATTCAGACATGTATAATGGTGCACCAGATTATCCCTGGAGTCTTTGAAGGATATTTGGTATGTATTAATAACTAAGCTCTTCTGCCTATATAAATGTATCAAATCTTATTTTCAATGAATTTCCCACATGGCAAAGATGTATATTTTATGTAATCTCATGATCAAATAATGTACAGTGAAGCATGCATAAGTCTTTGGGATACTCACATTGAAAATATAGAAGTATAATAGTGAAATAATTTTGGAAATTATTTCTTAACTTTGACTTGCATTTCTGTTACAACAGTTGCATTTTATTAGATTGTATATTATATAGAAATACTGTGTTTTCAGTGGTCACGTAGATGTTACTGGTATCATAATATCTTCCATCTGGTAGAGCTTCTCACCATTAGGCTTTACAATGGTAACGCTCTTCTCCTTTCAACTCAGCGTGTAATAGAACTGTATCTTCCTCCAAGTATAATTATTTTGGCTAAAAGTGACCTGTTCTCATTTTTAAGTATGAATTTTCTGATAGAAAGAATTTAGACTGCTATGTATAGCTTAATTTTGTCAGTGCATTTCTGTCCCTCAAAACTTGTAATATACATATTTAAAACTCACAGTATACCCGACTTGTTAAAATAGATAGTGACGTGCACACTGGGGTATTTCACTAGCGGAGGTGCTGATTGAGGGGATTGGTGTGATCCCTGATATGCATATAGGATAAACAGTCAATCGCACACTCCTTTTCAATACAAATATTTCATTAATTCAGGTACAAAAAAAGAGCAACCTTTGAATGCCAACGCGTTTCGGCCAATTAGGCTTTTCTCACGACCATTGCTAAAGATTAGAACAGAAACAAGAAAAACATAAGTATATATATTGACAAGGTATATATATTACATACATATAACAGTGATCAATATACTGTACATATATACAACAGATAATACCACAACAGGTGTCTTAGCGTCACCTGTCTATTTTTACACATATTTCATCACAGTTGAAAGCCAAAAGCAAGGAGAATTTATAGAGAGCAGGAATGAAAAGTCAATTATATAGTTCTTCTATATGTTTAGTTAAAGAGACAAAGAAATAGCACAGGATGATAAAAGAAAATATACAGAAAGCATGGTGAGAAAAGGTTGTTGAAATGCATATAGCATACCAATCTGTAGGTAGTCTCTTTAGACATGGATATTTCTTCACTGGGGTTCCCTGGGGACAGGGATATTTCTTCCATACTTGTCTAAGTATATGAATGGATCATAAGAGGAATACTTTTTTACACTCTTGTAGATTATATCACTTGTAGATTATAGAGTAGGTTGACTCTAATGGATTACCTGAAGGGTACTGTAGAGGACATATCTTTAGGTAGGTATAAGCCTATAGAGAGGATATTGAACCCAATATTATAGTGGTTACAGTGAGAAGCCTATAAGACTATAGTATAATAACTAATGACATTTGTGTTAAAGGGATCCTGTCACCCCCAAAACACCTCAAAAGCTATTAAAAGCTGTCCCTAAAGCATATTCACACTTACCCTACACTCCTTTTAACTCCTAAATGCAGCTAGTGAAAATGAAGATAAACGTTATAAAACTACCTCATTAGCCATGTTAATTAGTGACTATTGTATGCATAGTCACCCTGGCAGGCTCTCCCTATTCCTAATATCACGCCTCAATAGGCGTGATCTACTCACATTCAAATGCGCGCCTCCCCGCTCTCCTATGCCAGCCGGACCGCTGCATTGTGCGGCTGTATGACGCGAATCGCGTCATTTCCGGCGCCGGGTGACGTTTGTACACCCGCGCCGCTGTTAGCTTCAAGACCCGCACTGCGCATGCGCAGTGCGCGTTTTGAAGCTAACAGAGCGGCACGGGTGTACATACGTCACCCGGCGCCGGAAATGACGCGATTCGCGTCACCCAGCCCCACTGCAGCCCGGCCGACACAGGACAGAGCGGGGAGGCGCGCATTTGAATCTGATTTGAAGATCACGCCTATTGAGGCGTGATATCATGAAGAGGGAGAGCCTGCCAGGGGTGACAATAGTCACTAATTATCATCACTAATGAGGTAGTGTAATAACGTTTATCTTCATTCTCAATAGATGCTTTTAGGAGCTAAAAGGAGTGTAGGGTAAGTGTGAATATGCTCTAGGGACATCTTTTAATAGCTTTTGAGGTGTTTTGGGGGTGACAGGATCCCTTTAAGGAACATAGCAATCCCTTTTTTAAAAGATGATATAGTGCCTGCCATTACTACCTCTTGTGTTAGGGCATTCCACAGTGTAACTGCTTAAATTGTAAGAAACCCTTTCCTATTTAGCTGCCAAAATCTCATTTCTTCCATATGTAGTGGGTGTCCTCTGATGAATTAATTTATTTAATTAAATTCAGGGTTGTCTGTGTGTCTTATTTCAAATAAAGGATTTACTGTGTGTTTTGTAACTATTTACTTACAGGATTGATAATGTGTGGGTCTTATAGAAGCCTGAACAATACCAATATAGGGCTTGATGACAGCTGTTAATACTCAGCCGTCACTACCTACTTCCATCGCACAAGGGCATCAGGAAGAGCCAGGTAAAGCGCCAAGCTATGATGTTTTTAATGAATGTGCCAATTTCTCCGGTAGCTGTGGGCTGCTATTTTGTAGCCTGGGGGCTCAATAACTATGAGAATCACCACACTGAGAATACCAGCCCCAAGATGATTGCTTTTTACCTTGGCTGGCAATTAAATATAGGACAAATCCCATGCATTTTTTAATTATTTATTTAAATAATGGAAAAAAAAATTGGGCTCTAATGTATTTTTGATTGCCAGACAAGGTAAATCCGGGAAACCTGGGAGTGGCAGACCCCCTTATACAGTGAAACCTTATTCAAATCTTTTAAAGTTATTTATTTATTTCACACCCCTATGAAGGCAGGTTCATTACCAATGGCAAGTAATCACAGAAGCCGGCATGATAGATGGGAGCACACCAAGTAGAGTCCTGTGAATAAATTTGAGGTTAATGAGTGACCCGGAAGTACAAGAGTTTAGTCTCCAGTAAGTATAATGCTGCTTTTTACACAATGTTTTGCCTTCTTTTACAGTTTCCCCAGCCAAACCAAACCCGAACAGTAGCATGAACTTTTCAGTGAGGTCCATTTTCAGGATCCATGCCCAAACACTACAATTCATTTCCCCATCACTAGCATTGATGAACTGGACAACAGGAAGTGAGCAGCGGAGGTGGCGGCACAGGTGAGAGATGAAGTTAGTAAAATATTTTTTTCTAACCTTTTATTGTCCCACTGCAATTGAGAAAAATGGCTAAACAGCTCCTTTACACACTGAGACTTTCCAGCAATCCCACCAGCGATCCGACCTGGACGGGATCGCTGGAAAGTTTCTCTGTAGTCGCTGGTGAGCTGTCGAACAGGCAGACTCACCAGCGACCAGCCAGCAGCGACATCGCTGGAACCAAGGTAAAACACGGGTAACTAAGCAGCGCGCTGCTTAGTTACTCGGTGTTTACCCTGGTTGCTAGCGTCCTCCCGCTTACAGGCTGGGCGAAGCTGGAGAACGCTGGTAACCAAGGTAAACACTGGGCAACTAAGCAGCACATGCTGCTTAGTTACCCAGTGTTTACCTTGCTTACTAACATCCTCCCGCTTACAGGCTGGGCTAAGCGGAGGACTTGGTAACCAGGCTAAACACCAGGTAACTAAGCAGCATGGGCTGCTTAGTTACCCGTGTTTGCCTGGTTACCAGTGCCCAGTGTCTAATGTGCGACGCTGGGCACTGGCTGTGAGGTCGCTGATTGTTGGTCTCTCGCTGTCACACACGTCAATGCGTGCTGACCAGCGTGAGACCAAGGACCGAAAAATAGTCCTGAACGATGTGCAGCGATCAGTGAACTCACAGCAGGGGTCAGGTTGCTAATGCATGTCACCCACTGCAACATCACTGGAGAGGTCGCTGTTACATCACAAAACCTGTGTAAAGTACCCCCTAGTGCTCCATTATTGACCACATTTATCTTGTCCATAACTTTAAATCACTTTGCTGATTGTGGCTGGAGCTACTATGGGCCAAAGGCATCGGTTTCATGCAGTAAAGGACCTTAAATTATGTAATTTCTGGTGACGCAGCATCCACATGACTGGATGAAACATCATGTGACCACAATAAGGAAGCTGGCCTGGAGAACAGTCCCCAAGGGCTTGCGGCATCTCCCACAGGATCGCAATAACCGCGGTTGCGCAGAGGTGTGCAACCCACATAGGTGAGAGGCCCCTGTAGACCACTCAATTACTCCCCACTAGACCACCAGGTGCTATTTGTTTGTGCGCTTTTCTGCTCTTTTTACCTAGCCCCCTCCTGAGTGACTCCATGTGAATGACTGCAGTCTCGCACATGCGCAATGGCATGGGTCACTGTGCCCTATCAGCTGCACAGTGTTCAAAGTCAGGTGCCTGCGTAATAGAATATCGTCAGATTTTGGGCACTGTGCATTTGATAGGGCACAGTGACCCCTCCCACTACACTTTTGCGAGACTGCAAGCAGTCATTCAGGAGGGGGCAGCATTTTCTATGGAGCAGGGTGGGTATTCCATGGAGTAGGGTGGCTGTGACCACAGTGTGCCGCAACCCATAAAACCCTTAAGAACCCATTTACATACAGTGTGGAACAGTTTAAAAGATTTTTATGAGGCATGAAGGGGCACATCTGGGGATATAAACAGGTTACCAGAACCCCAATTACGGTACGTTAAAGGTGGTGGGCACAGTTGGTAACACCCAAAACAGGTGACAGATGCACTTTCAACATTGTCAGTGAAGGAGAAATTCAACATTAATAGCTGGATTGATGGGTAATTAATAATTTTGTAGGAAATTTGATGGGGCTTCACAAACGATGAATGTGCTAAATTGTCTGGGAGCAAAAACACTGAAATATGAAGCCAGTTTAAACCTGACTATTTTAGCCCAGGTGATGGAGAAATATGTATTTTCAGCACTGAACAGTGAATAGAAGTACAATGAAAAGTATAAAGCCTTCAATGAGAATCCTTCAGATGGGATCCCTTAATGGCTGTTTTTCTGCAGTTACGGTAAAATACCTGTCTTTTTAGCATTTAGATCTGAACCATTGAACTGATATTTGAGCTGTCCCACTGGAGCCTGATACATACATACAGCTTTTTCTTGATCTTGTCTTTGGGAAAGGGTAATAGTGCTCTTAATTTCAATTCAGGCCACAAATGTCGAAAGATAAAAGCAATCACTTCTTCTTTGGAGAAAATGTCTCTCTATTTTGGCACAACAAACTCGTTGATATTTATATACCGTCCATGGAGATGACGGAGTTAAATTCACAGATAATAAAAGATACACATGATATGGGGCATATTTTATGGATTTGCTTTTTTACTGCTTGTGAATTAAGAATACGTCCGAATCCATGAA